>OX401411.1:38663948-38923948 GCA_947846245.1 Cerastoderma edule
CTCACTGACTCAAAGGGCTTGGGAAACATGCTAGAAATTATGGGTAAAAGTAGTTTAACACTTTCCAAAAAATAACAACATTTGACCACTTTGTTGCAGACGACTTTGGAAAACATTTTGTGGAAAGGAGAAATTGCTCGTAACGAGCAACTTTTCCTTTTCCAACGATTTTTTCTGCCCTATCAGAAGATTATTTTCCAATTTCATCACATTTTAAACTCTTCAAACTCTTTCAATTTGGGACAGTCGAAAGTTTGTTATTTGGGAAAGGGTTAAATCACCCTTTCCAAAAGATGAACGCATTATCCGCACATGTATCTTGTAATGTCGTTTTATTCCAAAATATTTTGAATACCACGCGTTAAGTCGTACGGTATTCAAAACAGTTTGAAAAACTTACATACTCACTTTCAGATAACATACTGCATTCGCTAAATCGTTCCAGTGATTAATAAAGAAAAACTGTTAGACTTTATTTTATGTAAGCACGGTAAATTACTTTCATTAATTAGACGTAAACATCCTGGAGGGAATTTAACCCTTAGAATGCTTGGTAATTTTCTAGAAATAGATGTTTGTGTCGTCTGCTATTCAAAACCTTAAATATCTGCCTAAATTCGTTGATAAAAGACACCCAGAGTAGCAAATAGGTAAGATCACAGGCCAGCCGCCAATTTACATTGGCGGCTGGCCTGGATCTAACGTGTTTGCATGAGCATGAGGTCGGTTCCAGCGCTATAAGGGTTATTGTTGGATGCCAAAGGAATGCCCAAACCTATCATTACACCCCCGCCGACTTCGCCGTGCCATGTAAAGCAACTCCCTCGGATACGCCGCGGATCAGCAAACTCCTTTCGAAATGGCCTATCCGGATCGATGTTTCATAAAACACCGTGGATTGAAATACTACTCTTTATCATTAAGCTGGATTTTTTTTTAAATATTCCGAACGGAGAAAGAATCGCCTCGGAAGTGGTCTTTTAGAACGTGCTTGTCTACTTTGTTTTGTACTTTATACCACATTAAACATGTATCTTTAATATTGACCGGTCTTCATCGGTTTTGAGCAGACTACGGTGGTTTTGAGCAGACTACAGCAGTTTGGAGCAGACTACAGCAGTTTCGAGCAGACTACACCAGGTTTTGAAAAGACTAGAGAGGTTTTAAGCAGACTACGGTGGTTTTGAGCAGACTACGGTGGTTTTAAGCAGACTACAGCAGTTTGGAGCAATCTACTTTTATAATATTTAAAGTAATACTTTAATAAATTTTAATCTTTCCGACTTGACATCCTGATTTGAACACGCATGTAGTATTATACTTAAGAAACCAGCAGTAACAAAAAAAAGGCAATCGCTGGTGACGAGTCCTTCATCTTTTTATTACAACGTTGTTCTCAAATCAATAATACATGTACTTTTCATCTCAACGTTCATAAATAAAACACAACCACCAACAACAAACGGGGGAAAACCCCTCTAATTACTAATCATAATGAATAAAAATCTTCATTTTGGGTAGGCGTTAACCAATGTCACTTCATGAGTAAGAAAAAATATGATGTCTTAAAAGTATTCTTAAACGTATTTAAAACGATTATAATCGCATATGGCCATGTATGTTAATACGGATGCAAATGGCCATGTGTGTTAATACGGATGCAAATGGCCATGTGTGTTAATACTGGTACATATGGTCATGTATGTTAATACAGGTACATATGGCCTTGTGTATTAATACGGGTACATATAGCCATGTGCGTTAATACGGATGCATATGGCCATGTGCGTTAATACTGGTACATATGGCCATGTGTGTTAATACTGGTACATATGGCCATGTGTGTTAATACTGGTACATATGGCCATGTGTGTTAATACTGGTACATATGGCCATGTGTGTTAATACTGGTACATATGGCCATGTGTGTTAATACTGGTACATATGGCCATGTGTGTTAATACTGGTACATATGGCCATGTGTGTTAATACTGGTACATATGGCCATGTGTGTTAATACTGGTACATATGACCATGTGTGTTTATACGGGTACATATAGCCATGTGCGTTAATACGGATGCATATGGCCATGTGCGTTAATACTGGTACATATGGCCATGTGTGTTAATACTGGTACATATGGCCATGTGTGTTAATACTGGTACATATGGCCATGTGTGTTAATACTGGTACATATGGCCATGTGTGTTAATACTGGTACATATGGCCATGTGTGTTAATACTGGTACATATGGCCATGTGTGTTAATACTGGTACATATGGCCATGTGCGTTAATACTGGTAAATATGGCCATGTGTGTTAATACTGGTACATATGGCCATGTGCGTTAATACTGGTACAAATGGCCATGTGCGTTAATACTGGTACATATGGCCATGTGTGTTAATACTGGTACATATGGCCATGTGTGTTAATACTGGTACATATGGCCATGTGTGTTAATACTGGTACATATGGCCATGTGTGTTGATACTGGTACATATGGACATGTGTGTAAATACTGGTACATATGGCCATGTGTGTTAATACTGGTACATATGGCCATGTGTGTTAATACAGGTACATATGGCCTTGTGTATTAATACAGGTACATATGGTACATAATTCCATATGTGTTAATACGGGTACATAAGACCATATGTGTTAATACGGGTTTATATAACCATATGTGTTAATACGGGTACATAAGGCCATGTGTGTTAATACTGGTACATATGACCATGTGTGTTAATACGGATGCATATGGCCATGTATGTTAATACTGCTACATATGGCCATGTGTGTTAATACGGGTACATATGGCCATGTGTGTTAATACTGGAACATATGGCCATGTGCGTTAATATGGGTACATATGACCATGTGTGTTAAAACTGGTACATATGGCCATGTGTGTTAATACTGGTACATATGGCCATGTGTGTTGATACGAATGCATTTGGCCAAGTATGTTAATACTGGTAGATATGACCATGTGTGTTAATAGGGGTACATATGGCCATGTATGTTAATACGGGTACATATGACCATGTGTGTTAATACCGGTATATATGGCCATGTGTGTTAATACTGGGACATATGGCCATGTGTGTTAATACTGGTATATTTGGCCATGTGTGTTTATACGAATGCATATTGCCATGTGCGTTTATACGGGTACATATGGCCAGGTGTGTAAAAACGGGTACATAAGGCCATGTGTGTTTATACGGGTACATATGGCTATGTGTGTTAATACGGGTACATATGGCCATATGTGTTAATACGGGTTCATATGACCTTGTGTGTTTAAAAGGGAACATATGACCAGGTGTGTGAAAACGGGTACATATGGCCATGTGTGTTGATACGGGTACATATGGCCCTGTGTGGTAATACGGGTACATATAACCAGGGAGGTTAATACGGTTATTAGAGCACAAAGAAAAACAGCTTTCTGGATTTTTCGCACTAATTCAACGAAACGCAAACTGTTCCGATATTTCCGGAAACAGTGTAATTTGCGGCGGCTTTTGCCAGCTACGTAAACATTGACTTGGCATGGGGCCAAGAACAGCATATCACGTCCTTGAAAAAACGTTTAACAAAGCACGTATCTGCCTGTCTGTATCTCAGACAGAAACGGATAGGTTCGCTATCAAAATACATTTGTTTCCAGTGTCATTTCAAGAGGCAGCTACTTTGGGTTTTTTCCCTGGTTATTTATCAAACACATAACTTCCTCCTTGTTAACCCATTACCAGCTAAAGCCACATGTTTGCGTCTTTCAGCTGACGACTTTCAAAAAGCATTGTGACAAAAGGAGAAATTGCTTGTCACAAGCAATTTCTCCTTTTGCCACAATGCTTTTTCAATCAGTTCATTCATCACTACAGTAAAAGTGAAATGATTATTTTTACTTTTATATGTTTAAAAAGCTTCTCTAAAGTCGTCTACTTCAAGCATAAAATGTCGTCTGGGTTTAGTAAAGACTTAACTGCGACATTCATTTTCCGGTAACCTATCAAGGGTTGTCATGGCACATTTCATGGGATACTAAACCGTATGGGCTACCTGGTAAAGTTTCACTAAAATAATCTCAATCTGTGTCCCAACTTTTCTGGTAGAGACGCCTTCGAAAGAGTTAAGGCATACGGTTTTGTTTAAGTTAATTGTATTGAATACATCGTAGTGCTGCCAAATACCATTAAGAATGCTCATGGTTCTACTCGACTTGACCAGCACCTATGGGGGTCAATTAAGGGGTCTCTCCTTATCACTATAGGCCGGACATTGCAGCATAACTAAAATATAGTGGAGGACAGTGGTTTAGGGGAAAGGCGTCGGCCTCGGGACACATGGGTCGTGGGTTCGAATCCCATGAGTAGCAGGATCTGCCATGAGACCTTTCAGTAATCGGCGCTTGTATTGTTAATGTATCCAGGAAGTAGAATAGAGTGATTTATATAAGCTGTAAGAACTTGTTTCACAATCGATGTAAATTGAATAAGTTTGAACTAAAAACTAACTGAACTAATGTTGACGCCATGTAAAACCTTAATAGGTGCATATATTTGAACTAGTATTTATTGAGTTATATATTTATACATAAAATGTTTCCCCCCTACCCCACCCCACCCCCCAAAAAAAGCATAAAGGTTGAATAGCGTATAGAAAAATCATCATGAACAACATTCCGTTTGTACTTAAGCTCTTATTTAAAGGCACATAAAAGGAGATTAATGCTCTATCAATCTATATTATTTGGTCAGCTTTTAGTCAGATTCAAATAGTTATCACCAAAAAAAAAAAAAAACATCAGCACAATTTAAATGTGAAAGCCAACAAGAAATAAACCAGATTAACCAGTTTAATAATTCAGATTGTGTGATTCGTCATCCCTGTCCTAGACAGTTGATACACAAATGTTTGAACCGACCAATCAGAATTCGTTATTTTGAATATGTAAACAAACAGGTTGTTGATAAACATGATTGAATTGGAGACAACTATATATCAAGCACAAAATAACTTATGTTAAAGAAGTCTATCTAAAAGGGTATGAATGCATTTGTACATTAATTTTCGTGACTTTTCTGAACATAATAAAAGAACACCATTAATTTCTTCAGTAATTCATTTGTATTCATCTCCTTGTATGTGCCTTTAAGACGTTTTTCATTATACGGTTCAAGGGTTCAGTGCAAGACTAAAGTAAGTGCTTAAAGTAAATGTAATAACTATATACCCTTTTGCTTTATTGAAATCATATATTTGCAGAATACCTTCGAAATTTGACAAACATTCTTTCGGAATGGGACATTATGTCGAAAAAAGAATCAAGATAAAAAATCACAATCTTTCTTATTTTCAGAGTGCCATCGAGTTCAAACGAACGTACAACGGGAATTGCGGATATTTTCGGAAAAGAAATAAAGATGTAGAAAGAATAGTCGGGAAATAAACAAGCTCCTAGCACCTGTGTGTGTTAATCAGCACATTCTTACAGACCCAGAGTTAGATACCGATGTAATTATTCTTCAATCAAAACAACGAGTCGGGTCGGAAAAACAATCAAACTTCGGGGGTTAGGCGGTTATCTTTTCCTCACTTTATTTGTGTCTGCGTTTGTTTTAATGAACAACTGGAAAATGTATCCAAAGAAATTTTACCATAACAGATCAAATATGCTTGAATTAGTTGAACTCTTGAAATAGAAACAGTACACTGTTTAGAGTTGCAAAATACGTAAAGGGAGATTTCTCATTTTGGAAATTCAATTTTTTAGTTGTTGTTTTGACCCATCCTCATCCAGTGTATCTTTGTTTTCCTTTTTCTTTCATACACATTATGCTATATTTGTTTTGCATGATATGTACGAGTATGTATGATGATGTACTATGTACAAGTCGTGAAATAAAAGTATGTTCTGTTCTGTTCCTCAAAATCTTACAGACTCACAGTTAGATATCGATGTAATTATTCTTCTATCAAAACAACGAGTCAGGACGGAAAAGCAATCAAACTTCGAGGGTTAGGCGGTTATCTTTTCTTAAAGCCATACTTGCGCTCATTTACACTTGAATTGTGAAAGTTCTAGAATAATTGAAAATTAACTTAAAGGTACTTTAAAATCCCTTCTACAGAGGAATTGAGACAGTAAAAGGTTCACATGATGCTTTGAAAAGAGTTGATAGTATAAAGTTCACGTTGTTAATTTTCAATAAATGACAGTATTGTTATGTGATTCACGTGATTTTTCTAACCAGGTGATAGACACTCACTAATCTGATCGCTCCTTGTTATTTTAGATGTTACTCGAATGTAAACAATGAAGTTAGATAGGTGGGCACCTCATATGTCAAAATGGCACTTTGAAAACTAGATAATAAATAGTGCAGTCGTTATATTGTCATGATTCTGTGATTTTTCGCTATGATTCAACATATTTTATCATAATCTATAACTCATATTACCCAGTTTTGCAGTTTTTCTGAGCGCTAGTATGCTTTTAACTTTGTTTGCCTTCGTTTGTTATAATGATCAATGGAAAGAGGTATTTAAAGAAAATTTAATATAACAGATCAAATATGCTTAAATTCAATGAACTCTTGAAATAGAAATATAAAAGTACACTGTTTAGAGTTGCAAAATACGTAAAGAAAGATTTCTCACTTGGGAAATTCGATTTTTTAGTTGTTGTTTTAACCTATACTTATACAATCGACCTTTTTTTTCTTTGTTCTTTCATACTCAATATGCTATATTTGTTTTTCATGATATGTACGAGTATGTATGATGATGTACTATGTACAAGTCGTGAAATAAAATTCTGTTCTGTTCCTCAAAATCTTTTGAATTTTTCTGTTGGAGAGAGAAACATCACTACAGAATACACGGGGGAGTTTCTTTTTTTTCTGTTTTTTTTTCTGTTTTTTTTTCTTCCCTTTTCGGATGTCGACGCATCCTACATATGAATTTTCCTTCCTAAATTTGTTTCTTTGTCGAACACCAAAAATACATTTAAAAAAGAAAATAATGAAAATCTAAGCCACGGTGCCTTATCTAACCCTAAGAATACTGAGTATGTTTCCAAAAATAGATTTTTGTGTCTTTTTCTGCTTTCCAAATCCCTAAATATCGGCTTAATTTCTACGAGGAAAGATACTTAGAGTAGCAAACAGGTAAGATAACAGGCCAGCCGCCAATTTACTTGGCGGCTGGCCTGGATCTTACCTGTTTGCATCAGCATGAAGTTGGTGAAAAGAGTTGCATTAGGAGCATCCAGGGTATTTTCTGGCCAGTATTCATACGCAGCGACAAACCCTTGAATCAGTATAACCAATAAAACATGGCTACAAGGATGCATAGAAAAAGCGCTGGACATGGATTGGTCACGTTTATAAAAAAGAGAGAAACAGCTCTTTCACCAAAACAGTTCTTCATTGGACACCCGATGAAAGATTGAAACGAGGCAGACCACGGACTGTAGAAGGAGAAATTAACTCATTACCAAACAATAACGACATTTGACCACTTTGTTGAAGACGACTCTGGAAAACATTGTGGGAAAAGGAGAAATTGCTCGATACGAGCAATTTTTCCTTTTTCCCATAATGTTTTTTTCTTCCCTATCGGCAGATTGTTTTCCATTTTCATCAAATTGCTCGTGACGAACAATTTTCCCTTTTCCCACAATGTTTTCTTCCCTATCAGACGATTATTTTCCAATTTCATCGCATTTTGAAATGTCGTCTGCAAACCCTTTCAATTTGGGACAGTCGAAAAGTTGGTGCTTGGTAAAGGATTAAATAGTTTTAACCACACCTCAAACAAACCATAAAACACTCGCTCGATAGATCATTCCTTACAGACAGTACTCACTCAGACCCACATTCAAAACCATGACCTCATTCTCATTTCTCAATGCCAAGGTTAGATTTTCCAATGAAGAATTGATGTTGTCAATCCATAGACAGCCGGCTAAAAGGTGAGAGATCGCAAGCGAAGCGAAGTGTGGCTGAACGGAATTCTGTAAACTGGTCCCCCGCTGTCTACAAGCTCCCCTATGTTCCACAATATAGACAACGGGCACCCTACACATTCTGAGCGATTTAATTGGTCAGAATGCAACGTTCCAAAATACGACAACAACAACAACAAGGATATGGTTGTTTCCCCCGTATCATTGCTTTTCGATTTTCGAAGCGGATAGCCCTTTATCAGACTTTAATTATCCATTGATTTGTATCAAATGTTTAGCAAAATTCCAAATTCAAATCATTTTGAACAATATTTCCGTGAAGCAAATCTGTGTCACGGCTAACCGTTCGTTTGAAATTGGGACACGTTCATCTCTAAGGACAGTATGCTGTTTTGGTTCCTTTTGATACCAGGCAGTTTTCTGCCTGTTAAATTTTTACCTTACTGGTCTCTACATGAGGGACCGGTTCCCAGTCTAGGAATTCTGATGCGGGCCGAATCACGTCATAAAAACAGTGGGAATGATAACGAAGAGATTGGTTTGGAGATTAAAGCCAGAAAACAGCCAAAGCAACTGCAAAACTGGGTAAAAATAGTTATTAAACAATATTGTATTGATTAGTTATATTAATTATTAAAACACTATTATTAAACAATTATTATGTTAAAATATAGCAAAATACTCTTTTAACACGACCATATGACGCCTGCACTATTTATAAGCGATATTTCAATGTGCATTTTTTACGTATCGTGTAGCACACAATTTGACTCCATTGCTTATATTCGTGCTATGTCTAATAATAGCGATAAGCGATTGGGAAAAACAAATGACGGGCATATGACTTGTTTGAAAACTCATATGATACAACAAACCTTTGACCAACAAAAAATGGAGACTTTCTCCGATTTCTCGACGTTTCAAGAAATTCACCCAAAAATTCTCGACTGGCCTCGTTTAATTGCCCAATGTTAACAAACCATATCGACTTAATTAACTCTTTTAGAAGCATCATATGAACGTTTTGCCGCCTCAGTTACTCTATAAAAAGAAGTTTAAAGTATGTATGTGTTACTCGTCAATGATTATAGAATTCGCACAACCTTGGTGTATGTCAACGTTATTGTTGCTTTTACAGAGAATATTTACGAAGTAAAACCGTCACTTATTTCAAACTTTAAGGTCGTAATCCTTTAATTGAATGAAGCAAACACTATCTTAACCTTTATACGGTCTAACTTGTGTTTAACAACCATCCTTTCAAGGAGCCAACCTGCCTTAAACAACCACTACAGAAAATCCCATTGTTTGATTTATTGTGTTCATCAAATTATGTTAAGCAGCCAACCTGTCTTAAAAAGCAAGTTTGCTTAGTTCCGTAGGTTGGCCTCTCAACACAGGTTTGGCTGTCGTGCTGGAACCGCATTTATGCTCATGCAAACAGGTTATATCAAGGCAAGCCGCAAAGTAAATTGGCGGCTGGCCTGTGATATAACCTGTTTGGTACTCTGAGTATCTTTTCTTATTAGAATCAAACAGATATTCAAGGTTTTGGAAAGCAGACGACACAAAAATCTATTTTTAGAAATAAAAAATAAAAAAAAGCATTGTAAGGGCTAAAGTTTTACAGCGGTGACAGGACCTGATGCACGATGCATGAACAGTAACGCTTGTTTTATAGATACTAGTTAAAAAAACAAACACACAAAACGATCAATTGATTAATATATAAAAACAAATAAATACGTAAGTAAATCAGCAAACACATAGATAAGTTGATGATCGAAACGTCAGGCTAATGAGTTGATCCTCCAAACCCCTGTGGACCGTCTGTCCACATGGAAAAGTAATCACGCGCACGAGGGGTTGTTTGTCTAGCACGGATGGTAGAATTCATCAATGAACCGTTCACACATACTTACTCCGAGGAGAGATACATCAAGTCTATTTCTCTGCAGCAAAATCGGATGGTGCGCATTGAGAAGCAGAAGAAGCTACTTCAGATATCGATACAGCTTATTCAGTTATCGAGACAACTTGTTCAGTTATCGAGGCAGCTTATTCAGTTATCGAGACAGTTTATTCAGTTATCGAGGCAGATTATTCAGTTATGGAGGCAGATTATTCAGTTATCAATGCTGCTTATTCAGTTATCGAGGCAGATAATTCATGACCGAGATAGCTAATTGAGTTATCGAGAAAGCGAATTCAATTATTGAGGCAGCTTATTCAGATATCAAGGCAGCTTATTAAGTTATCGATGCAGCCAATTCATTTATTGAAGCACTTTGTTCAGTTATCGAGGCAGCCTTTTCATTTATTGAAGCAGCTTTTTCAGTTATCGAGGCAGCTTTTCAAATTATCGAGGCAGCTTTTTCAGTTATCGAGGCACTTTTTATAGTTATCGATGCAGCTTATTCAGTTATAGATGCAACTTTCATAGTAATCGAGGCAACTTATTCTGTTATAGAGGCAACTTTTCTTGTTATCGAGGCAGCTTATTCAGTTATCGAGACAGCTTATTCAATTATCGAGGCAGCGTATTCAATTATCGAGGCCACCTTTTCAGTTATCGAGGTAGCTTATTCAGTAAAGGAGGGACTTTTTTCAGTTATTAAGACAATTAATTCAGTTATCGAGGTAGCTTTTTCAATTATCGAGGCAGTTTATTCAGTTATCGAGGCAGTTTATTCAGTTATCGGGGCAATTTATTCAGTTATCGAGACAGCTTATTCAGTGATCGAGACAATGTATTGAGTTATCGAGGCAGCTTATTCAGGTATCGAGGCAGCGTATTCAATTATCGAGGCCACCTTTTCAGTTATCGAGGTAGCTTATACAGTGAACGAGGCACTTCTTTCAGTTATTGAGGCAGTTTATTCAGTTATCGAGGTAGCTTTTTCATTATTGAGGCAGTTTATTCAGTTATCGAGGCAGTTTATTCAGTTATCAGGGCAATTTATTTAGTTATCGAGACAGCTTATTCAGTTATCGAGACAGCAAATTGAGTTATCGAGGCAGCTTATTCAGTTATCGAGACAGCGTATTGATTTATCGATACAGCCTATTTAGTTATTGAGACAATTTAATCAATCATCGAGGCAGTAACTATTAAAGTTTACATGCATAGTATGATGGTGAGCATAGGCAACAGCAGATAGCTTATTAAATCATCGAGGCAGTGTCTTTTTAAGGCCTTCCATCCTGATGGACAAGTTGTATTTGTTTTAGAATAAATCGAAATGTTATTGTGAAAGTATTCATCATTTCAAAGTCATTCACCAAGCGCCCTTTCCTAGTTTGTCTGATTCGAGTTTATCTCTACGAAATGAATATCACAAGTTATGTTATTACATCCATAATGATTAGCTCCATTTCATTGTCAATTTTGACGTTGAATTCAAAATTACATGAATGAAGGGTGGTAAATAAAGGTTCCAATCCATAAACAAATCTAATGATAAAACACTTGATAATATAACGGCAGTTGTTCTGCTAAATATTTGACTTTGTTATTCTGACTGTTCTGATTTTTTTCCATCAGGGCCGAAATACCTTACATTCACATGCATCGCATGGTGTTGTGCATTAAGAAACAGACTAAGCTTGTTTTTCTCTCGCATGGTGTTGTGCATTAAGAAACAGACTAAGCTTGTTTTTCTCTCGCATGGTGTTGTGCATTAAGAAACAGACTAAGCTTGTTTTTCTCTCGCATGGTGTTGTGCATTAAGAAACAGACTAGGCTTGTTTTTCTCTCGCATGGTGTTGTGCATTAGAAACAGACTAAGCTTGTTTTCTCTCGCATGGTGTTGTGCATTAAGAAACAGACTAAGCTTGTTTTTCTCTCGCATGGTGTTGTGCATTAAGAAACAGACTAAGCTTGTTTTTCTCTCGCATGGTGTTGTGCATTAAGAAACAGACTAAGCTTGTTTTTCTCTCGCATGGTGTTGTGCATTAAGAAACAGACTAAGCTTGTTTTTCTCTCGCATGGTGTTGTGCATTAAGAAACAGACTAAGCTTGTTTTTCTCTCGCATGGTGTTGTGCATTAAGAAACAGACTAAGCTTGTTTTTCTCTCGCATGGTGTTGTGCATTAAGAAACAGACTAAGCTTGTTTTTCTCTCGCATGGTGTTGTGCATTAAGAAACAGACTAAGCTTGTTTTTCTCATTAATGCTATCCAGAGACAAAGTGATTCCTAGAATTACAGACCTAGCCAGATACGAAACCGTGTCACTTTAACAGACGCTTTAACCAACTACACTCAAACTTGTCTCAAGAGGGTAGGCTATGGGACAAAGTAAATTGGCTGTTTAAGACAGGTTGGCTGCTTTACACAAATTGATGTACACTATAAATCTAACAATGGGACTTTCTGTAGTGGTTGTTTAAGGCAGGTTGGCTGCTGAAAAGGGTGGTTGCTTAACACAAGTTAGACTGTATCTGTTTTGAAAGCGTTGATCAAGATGCGTCTGTGTGCTACACACAGGTGCATCTTGGTCAACGCTTTCCGCACATACTGTTATCGTATCAATAAATATAGTTATAGTAAGTTTCTGACACAGGTCCCATTAGGGTTCTCTTCGTCAGTGCCGTACCAACATGTTTCAGTCTTGTAAGTCTTGTAACGGCTTTAACCATCATTCCTACGACACACGCATTAACAAATTTGATAACCGTTTACATGTAATCGTTAGTGTCGCCGTTATTCGCTTCATATCGCTGTATCTTTATGAAATTGTATGGATATTTTTTCACATCTTGGACACTTCACTTCAATTGTATCTTGCATATATATAATGTATTGTGGGTCAGTGGTCTTTATTTAACAATTAACATAATTTGAACCTGAAACTCAATCCAGTATAGTCATTTCGTAACTGAAAGGCCTATCATTACAAGATTATTCCAAGGAAATTTGTTTAGGGAGCCTTTTTCCCGGCTCGCCCGATTTTGCTACTTTTAGTTTCTAATCTGTTATACACGTATCTCAATTGGTCGGGAGCCAGGGAGTCTCGGGCGTCGGAATTTTGTTAATGAGGGGAAGTTGGTGGGCAAAACTGGTTTTCGACAAACACGTTTAATGCTAGTTGTTAAAAGTGTACAGAATTACATAAGTTGATTTGTTTTTTCGCACGCTTAACATGTTAAAATGAAATTGTTGCGGCTAACACTTCGTTAACACATGAAACAATCACGATTTCAAATTGAAAACAATACAAGACTGCACACTGCCGTAAATCGGTAATTTAGAGGTTTCGAAAGGTTATCAAAGGATTTGCCGACAACCGTTCCCACAAGTCGACAAAACGTCAAAACTGCTGTGTTATTTACCTTACAAATAGCCTTTAGTTTCGAACGTAATGAGTGAAAACAAAGGTTAAGTGGTATGTTCTCTATAGTTTAATTGTCATGTAAACTAATGGAAAAACTTCCGAATACGATAAGACGCTGTTTCGTATAGTTTTCTTTTTATTTCACACCGGTGTATTCGCGTGATTGTATCTAGTGATGCGGTATCATATTATCTTTTGAATAAACTTATCTATTTTACATCGACCTTTTTCTTAGAACGTATATGAATACCATTCGCACTAATCTCATCTTACTGGACACGCAAACCCGTCCACAATTTGGATCGACAAAAGATTGGAATAGTGGACCATGCTACTCAAGGGCATCATATTGATTAATAGCGCCGAGACAAGAAAGTGGCTTTGGAACCCGAATCAAACCCATGACCCTAATAACCCGATGCAGACACGCTACCACCTGACCTCATTCCTCCACTATAAAAAATAAAACGGTCATATAAAAGATGAGTATTGCAAAATGAATCAGATACGTAGATGAAAACCAACGAAATAAGTATTTGAAAATCATTAAGATGAGTCGAAGGAAATCGATAGGATGGTTCGTAAGAAATCACTGAAATAAGTCGTTAGACATCGATAAAAATAAGTCTTAGGAAGGCAATGAGAGGAGTTATAGGAAATCAAAAAGTTGAGTCATTTGAAATAAATTGGATGTGTCGAAAGATTACAATGAATTGGGTCGCAGGAACTCATTTAGATGAGTTGAAGGAAATCATTTAGATGAGTCGCAGGAAATCATTTAGATGAGTTGAAGTAAATCATTTAGATTAGTCGCAGGAAATCATTTAGATGAGTTGAAGGAAATCATTTAGATGGGTCGCAGGAAATCATTTAGATGAGTCGCAGGAAATCATTTAGATGAGTTGAAGGAAATCATTTAGATTAGTCGCAGGAAATCATTTAGATGAGTTGAAGGAAATCATTTAGATGGGTCGCAGGAAATCATTTAGATGAGTCGCAGGAAATCATTTAGATGAGTTGAAGGAAATCATTTAGATTAGTCGCAGGAAATCATTTAGATGAGTTGAAGGAAATCATTTAGATGGGTCGCAGGAAATCATTTAGATGAGTCGCAGGAAATCATTTAGATGAGTTGAAGGAAATCATTTAGATGAGTCGTAGGAAATCATTTAGATGAGTTGAAGGAAATCATTTAGATGAGTCATAGGAAATCATTTAGATGAGTTGAAGGAAATCATTTAGATGAGTCGCAGGAAATCATTTAGATGAGTCGAATGAAATCATTCAGATAAGTCGGACGACAACAATGAAATGAGTCGTACGATATCAATGAAATGAGTCGTAAAAAATCAATGAAATGAGTCGTACGAAATCAATGAATTGAGTCGTATGATTCAATGAAATGAGTCGTACGAAATCAATGAAATGAGTCGTACGAAAGCAATGTAATGAGTCTTACGAAATCAATGAAATAAGTCGTACAAAATCAATGAAATGAGTTGTAGGAAATCAGTGAGAAAAATCAAAAGAGTGATGAGATGATGCATAGAAAAACGATTGGATTAGGTGACAAAAGAACTAAATTGGTCCCAATCAGAAATACGACATCAATGAAATGAGTCGTACGAAAGCAATGTAATGAGTCGTAGGATATCAATGAAATGAGTCGTACGAAATCAGTGAAATGAGTCTTACGAAATTTATGAATTGAGTTGTACGAAATAAATGAAATGAGTCACAGGAAATCATTTAATTGGGTCGTACGAAATAAATTAATTGAGTCGTACGAAATCAATGAAATGAGTCGTACGAAATCAATGAAATGAGTCGTACGAAATCAATGAAATGAGTTGTAGGAAATCAATGAAATGAGTCTTACGAAATCAATGAAATAAGTCGTACAAAATCAATGAAATGAGTTGTAGGAAATCAGTGAGAAAAATCAAAAGAGTGATGAGATGATGCATAGAAAAACGATTGGATTAGGTGACAAAAGAACTAAATTGGTCCCAATCAGAAATACGACATCAATGAAATGAGTCGTACGAAAGCAATGTAATGAGTCGTAGGATATCAATGAAATGAGTCGTACGAAATCAGTGAAATGAGTCTTACGAAATTTATGAATTGAGTTGTACGAAATAAATGAAATGAGTCACAGGAAATCATTTAATTGGGTCGTACGAAATAAATTAATTGAGTCGTACGAAATCAATGAAATGAGTCGTACGAAATCAATGAAATGAGTCGTACGAAATCAATGAAATGAGTTGTAGGAAATCAATGAAATGAGTCATACGAAATTAATGAATTGAGTCGTACGAAATAAATGAAATGAGTCACAGGAAATCATTTAATTGGGTCGTACGAAATACATGAAATGAGTCGTACGAAATCAATAAAACGAGTCGTACGAAATCAATGATATGAGTCATAAGAAATCAGTGAGAAAAGTCAAAAGAGAGTGATGAGATGATGCATAGAAAAACGATTGGATTAGGTGACAAAAGAACTAGAATGGTCCCAATCGGAAATCATCTTTTTGTCACAGACGATTATACCAAATGTTTTTAAAACAACGTTTTTCTAATTTCATATTTTTTTTAAATTGTAGTAATCTGTCTGCTGCTGTTCCTTTTTGATTGGACTAGGAGCAAGTAACAGGTTCGCATATGGTTGAGCTGGTTAATGTTAGCGTACAACTCATACTCGACTGGTCTGTTTTAAACACATGCCTTAAAACCATTCTGGAAATTTCATTTTTTGTATATTGTGCTCAATGTTTGTTGATCATCTTTTTTTGTCTAAGCCATATTCTATGTTATTGTAAATGGCCATAGACAAATTTTGTCGATGATTGCCATTAAAGAATTGAATTGAATTGAATAAAAACACTCACTATAAGTATCGGAAAAATAAACTTTGTTAAAAACAGGCCATATTAACATAGTAGCTGAAAATGGATTTTATGAAAAACAGACTTATTATTGTTCTATGCTTTAGGTTTAAATTTTGTTAAAACAGATTAATTTCTTGAGCCTACTTTCTGCTCCAGATCCGTGAAATAAAGGAAAAAATGAAGAAAAATCAATCTATCCATGTAAAGATCTAAACTGGTTTATGTTTATATCTAACACATTTAGTTTACGTTAATTGCTTAACTGTTAGTTCTTTTAGCTAACGTAAACAACACCAGATGGAAGCTTCCTGGGTTCAAAAACAGGGACTATGACGTCATAAGAGGGCATTGGCAAAGACTCCGAGTTCAAACGTTCGTAATGGCTCCTTCAATCGGAACTCTTCGGCAAATTCCGGCGTACGGCCTGCCAACCAATCGGAACTGTCCGGGTATTTCCGTGAGCTGAGAAATTGGATAAACCCGATGAGTTCAGATTGGTCTAACAATATGGTTAGCACTAGATACTATAACGCAAGCAACCAATTTGAAATAAAGGAAATATATACGGCACAGGGAACTTGATGTCGTAAACGGCGTTTCTTTCGATTTGTTTGAATAATTGTTTAACTATAGGAGACAAACAATTTAAACTTTGTTTTCAAACATACAGTTCAAAATTAAAGGATTTATATGAAGGAAATGACAAAGCAGTTTTGACGTTTTGTTGATTTGAAGGATCGATTTTCTGCAAATTCTTTAATTGCAGGCTTTCAGGACATATGCAATTTCCGATTTACGACAGAGCCGTTTGCAATCGGAACTATTCGGGTATTTCCGTGAGCTGTGAAATACACCTCGGATATAAGTGTAGGGTTACAATTTTTCGGGTAAATCGGCTTCCTGCGATTAACACCTTTTCTAAGCGTGCAAGTTACGTAGTTCAATGTATATGGTAGTGTTGGAAATCTTTTTAAACCATTTTTATCGGTAACTCATACGAAATAGCGAAAGTATAAGTTGTGACATATAAAGTTGTTTCCTTAATCAAATCAAACGACTTTTTAGATTTCACATTTAAGATCTATTTTTGGAAACGAAAGTAAAGGGACGTCATTCTGTGGGAACCAATATGGCGCCATCCCTATTATTTTAGGGGTGTTTTCACTGGATAAACCCGATGTGTTCAGATAAATAAATAAATAAATAAAAAAAAATTGACGAGGTACGACCTTCTCATTTCTTCTCGTGATTTATTTTCTTTTAACTTTAATAAGTCTTCTTATGTCTCTGTATATCATGTTTTCATTATTTACAGTTTCGTAGTTTCGAGAAATAAATGTCATCCCATTCCCCTTTCTTATGCCGATTGACATGTTCACTTCCGACAACACCTCAATGTTAATATATTACCCGTAGGGCAAAAAGAGCGGCATTCGATGTCATTCCAAAAATCCGTAACTCAGCCATCCTACATCAATGGTATACGATTTTTCGGGGGGAAAATCGACAATGTGGTAATCATTACGAAGTGTGTATGATTTACGTTAGCACCGGGGATAAATGAATGAATGAACGTGAATTACTGGTCTATTTCCCCCTACAGTTCATCAGCGTTCCATGACTTCAGCCGACAAATTCGTGAAATGCCGCCTAGAATAACAATGATAATGACTTTCATACGCACACACTACGCGCAGGTTCCCAACCCATAACTTCCGGGTTTATTCCGGGTAAAAAATACAATGATTTACTAGTATGCGTGACTTCGTTAATGACTTGCTAAATGGGAATTAACTTGTATAATAATTTTGAGTTAGATGTTATTTTGTGTTGCTCTTCAAGAGAACAATTTATAGAGTAATCCGAAAATCAGTCAGGAATCTCTACCAATCGTATCTTCTCGGCAATTCCCGTAACAAGTCGGTAGATATACCTCGTAAGCAGTTCATGAATACACCAGAAATCCTGGGGTAATTCGGCTGTTTTCCGGCGGATAACGTACATGATTACAACATACATACAGGCACTAAATATGTATTTAAATACACACAAATTGGTTATATATCACAGTTGAATATTGTTTTTTTAAATCTTTTTATTAAAGATTATCATATCAACACATCGTTGTTTCATATTTTGTAAACCGTATCTTTTCGGCAATCCCCCGGCTTGTGCCAGGGATTTCCGAGTAGATACGATTGGAAACGGACATGCCGTTCGTTGCTGGCCTACTTTCAAAATGGCTCCCCATTATCCCCGAGGTTATTCTAAGAAATGGCCGAGGTGTTCCGAATGGAATCTCTAAACGCATTGTTAGCTATGGTGCGTCCAAAATACTGCGTAAAACCAACAAACGTTCTATCGTAGAGCCAATTAAACAAAGCAGATTACCAGTATTGTTACGACTATATTAGTTTCATTACGATTCTTTTCAAACAGTTTCATTTGTTTCATGATTCCAATCGTTAAATTGGTCAAAGCCCGTTTCTCATTTTGGAGATATAGGCGATTTCAAAAATGTTAAACGTCAACCT
Organism: Cerastoderma edule; assembly: GCA_947846245.1. Taxonomy (NCBI): domain Eukaryota; kingdom Metazoa; phylum Mollusca; class Bivalvia; order Cardiida; family Cardiidae; genus Cerastoderma; species Cerastoderma edule. The sequence continues at coordinate 38,682,702 of OX401411.1, forward strand.
GTTTTCGGTCCGTAATATGATATAAGTCACTAGATCACGTGATCACTGAGGACACCTCAATCGGATCTACTCGGGTATTTCCGTGAGCTGTGAAATACACCTTGGATATAAGTGTAGGATTACAATTTTCGGGTAAATCGGCCCCGGCGTATAACACATTTTCTAAGCGTGCATATTAAGTAGTTCAATATGTATGGAAGTGTTGGACATCCTTTTCAGTTATTCATACCAAATGGCAAAATTATTGTTGTGACATGTATAGTTGTTTCCTCAATCAACTTTAACGACTTTTTAGATTTCACATTTAAGATCTATTTTTGATAACGAAAGTAAAGTGACGTCATTCTCGCGGGAAGCACTATGGCGTCATCCCTATTATTTCATTAGGTACTAGGTATTAGGTACACCTATTAGGTGTTTTCATTGGATAAACCCGATGTGTTCAGATTGCAGACACCTGTCAGTATGGATCTTCCGTTTTGTTTCACTTTTTTTATTTTTATTTTTATGTTTCGTTCGTTTATTGGTTGAGATAAGAGTTGCAAAGACTTTCAAGCAAACATCCATCACTGACTTTTTTTCTAAAACCAAAGTAAGCAGATTTGACTGTATATAGGTAAAAGGATACATAAAACAGATGGTGGGTGTCTTTAAAAAGGAAATGTTATCCGACTCGGCTTCGGATTACCGTCTGATTCGTCTTCTGCTTGGTACTGGATAATAGGCCTATTCCTACGCCTTGTCCGATAACATTTTCGATTCACGACACTAACCATCTATTCTCTATGTACATACCCACCGGATAATATTCCTATGCCTTGCCCGATAACATTTCCGATTCACGGCACCAACCATGTATTCTCTATGTACATACCCACCGGATAATATTCCTATGCCTTGCCCGATAACATTTCCGATTCACGGCACCAACCATCTATTCTCTATGTACATACCCACCGGATAATATTCCTATGCCTTGCCCGATAACATTTCCGATTCACGGCATCAACCATCTAGTCTCTTTATACTTTCTCGCAACAGCGATAGTAACCATTTACAACCGCGACCTCCATGTTTCATGAAAGAGCGCGTGTTAACCCTCATTGTACCGGAACCGTCTTCATGCTTATGCAAACAGGTTAGATCAAGGCAAGCCACCATTTTAATTGGTGGCTGGCCTGTGATCTAACCTGTTTGCTACACTGGGTATCTTTCCTCATCAAAATAAAGCAGTTATCTAAATTTTTGAAAAGACGATGACAAATAACCTACTTTTAGAACATTACCCAGCATTCTAAGGTTAAAGGTAATCTAACAGAGCATTGTGTTGTTCTGAAGCATTCCCTTAGATACCTCCTGTCAACTTGATCATGATATAAACGTTGTTTAATGGACTTAATGATTAGCGAAACAAACATTTGGTATGACAGCTATGGTAGATAGAGCGTTCCGATCCTACTTTATGACAACGCACGTTTATCCCAACGCGGGCGGTATTTCTTTGACGACATTCGATGTAATTTAAAGGTTGATAGCTAAAAACATTTGGTAAACATGAAATCTACTTAAACCGAACAAGTTTTCATTTTCTTTATGAATTGCAAATTAAGACGTTGTTTTGATGATTTGGTTTTATGGATACATCTTCTAAAGCTTCAGCCTTAAGTCCCAATTTCCTCACAATTATCTCCCTTTATGGGAATGATATCTACAGCCACAAATGTCACATGACAATCTGCTTTACAACGAAAATGGAAGATGGTTGCAACCCCACCCCCTCTCACCAGAAAACAAAATTAAATAAAAGTTGTCCATTTGTGCTTTATTTGTAAGAAAAAAAAAGAAATACTTTTCAATTTACCTCTTTAGAAAGCAAAACAAGAAGACAATATTTCTACATAACAACCATGTCCGGAAAGAAACCTTGACAAAACAAAACGAACATAATTCAATTTTCATCCACATCTTGACGAAAATCATGTGGTACACTGTCGCAGTGATTAATGCAGAGTAGCAAGGGGAGATTACTGTTTGGAAATTGCATCAACTCCTTACAGACCGAAATATCGTCACTGCCATTGTCAATATGTTTATTGTGCGGATTGCTTCCGGGTGGGTGATAATATCGTTACATATTCAGGGATGGCGAAATCTGACATTGGTTAACTTGGCCGTAAATGCCATTCATCCTGTCACTAGTGTTATTTTGGGACCGATAACTAGGTGACGTATAACATTTGTGACATCCGGCACTAACCATGTGACACATGCACGTGAAGAATCATGACGTCATAAGAGCTCCATGACGTCATGTTTACACAATTCCCTACTTATTTTTTTCCTCTTTTCTCGTTTTTATTTCCCTACTTATTTTTTTCCTCTTTTCTCGTGTTTTATTTACATCTTGTTTTTTTTTTAAGAATACTTAAAGGTAACAGGATAAATAGAATAGATGGTTGGAGCCTTTGAATGGGAAAAGTTATCGGGCTCGGCTTCAGATTATTATCCGTTTCGCCTTCGGCCCACCGGATAATAATCCTAAGCCTTGCCCAATAACATTTCCGATTCACGACACCAACCATCTATTCTCTATATATTATATTTCCTTTGTCCGTATAATAGTTAAATAGATAACTTCAGAAAAAAATGTCCTTTTTCATTGATGCTTTTGGATATTCTGGGCAATACGGACCACCCTGGTATTTTGTTTAGCATGTTGAGAGAAATTGCGTCTGCGTAATATTGGTTATAAACGGTTGTGGGAAAGGGAGTATTTCAACGACATTCTGTTCTAACTTTCAAACTTTTTTTTATATGTGAACAAGTAACTTAAAAGTAGAATACCCATGACCCACCATTTTCAAGCTCTTTGTTTCGTCGGATTACTTCGGTCGTTCTCGGTATACATCGGTCGGTGCCGGAACTTTATGCTTTACGCCGAATAGTTCCGACCACGACCGATAAATATCGAGATCGAACAAAGTGATCCGACGAAATAATTGGTTTCAAACATGTGGATTAAGGGTATTCTACCGTAAGATTGCTTGTTCATATATAAAATCATTTGAAAAGAATCTCATTGAACAACAATTCTCGTACATTTGTACGATATACAATTTAAAGCTGTTATTTGTTTTAAGAAATAATTTCAAAATGGTGGACTAAGGGAATTCTACCATAAAGTTGCTTGTTCACATATAAAAAGGTTTGAAAATTTGAATAGAATCTCATTGAAAGAACACAGTTCTCGTATATTTGTATGTTATACAATTTAAAGCTGTTATTTGTTTAAAAAAAAAGGTTTCAAAATGGCAGATTAAGAGTATTCAACTTAAATATTCCGCCACAGGTGAGTTAAAACAAGTTTGTATCTGGTAAAGAGGTAAGGGGCAGGTGCCTTCAGTATCGGAATCAAATAGAAAAAACATATACATTTCGTGGCTTATCAGTAAAACGTTGTACCCTCCAGCGAATCTGCTGTATTGTTTATCTGATAAGAAAATTGGCTTGTAACTGACAGACTAGGCTGGTATGTAAAACCTCAGATCTTTACATTGGCTTTGTTGAATCTGACACCTCTCTACGATACTCATCGATTGACGCATGCTTAGGGTAGGAATACGTATAATCCGCCATTTTGAAAAACATTTTCTTCCGTCGGATTAATTTGGTATACATCGTTATGAGCCGGAACTATTCGTATTAAAACGAATAGTTCCGGCCGACCGGTGTATGCCGAGAATGACCGAAGTAATCAGATGAAAGAAAATATTTCAAAATGGTGGATTATGGGTATTCTACCTTAAGGGTACCGGTCTGATATACCCCTGTGATGTGGTGGGTAGCATCTGGGAAGAGAACCAGGTCTCTAGGGTTCGATCCCATATGGAAGCCGATTATTTAATTAAAGATGGTTCTTGGGCATGAAGCCATTTGCACGATGATCATTTTGTTTTTTATGAAGCATTATTGTCAAGCTTTCAAGACTTTATCTAAATGTTGGACTTTACAAGACATAAATAGAAACAATACTTTGCGTCGAATATGACCTCAGTCTTGTAATGTCTAAAAACGACAGACATTGTATTTCTTTTTATCATATTCTTATGAGTGAAATACTGGGATTTCTCAGTGTATTAATTTTCAATTTTGGCACAATGAATATCGTCACTAGTGATGATATAAAAAGTCATATCATCACTAGTGATGATATCAGTTTTGATGGGACTACTTTTTCACCATTCCTTTGCATTAAAGTCAAAGCTGCATTTTTGCACACGGCACTAAAATGTTTGTATTCTAAAATATATGCATACACATGAATGACGTTGGGTTGCAAAAATGACGTCATAGGCGTTATTAACTGCTTTGCTCCTACCATTTTATATTCCATTTGGCGTTAATGGAGGTATTTTGGCAAATAAACTTTATATAGTGAAATAAAATAAATAGAATAATCAACTCCATTCGATAGATAAAAAAAATATGTCACTTGAATGGGTTGTTATCATGTAGAAAAAAACTCGTTTTTCGAACTCGTTTTTTCAACCGTATAACAACCCATTCGCGTGACATATTTTTTATATCAATCAAAAGGAGTTGATTTTCCTCTATTTTACTCTAATAATGTCTGCATTGGTACGGCAAATATATCATTGACCATTCAAAATAGCAAACTTTGCACTTGGTCAAGCAGAAAGTTGAGAAAGTCGACTGTACACAACTTGCGATATCCAAATATCTATGTTTTGTTGTGAATCGAGATTACCCAAAGTTCTATGACCTATGAACCCCATAATATCAGGAAAATGTCTGTATAATCGAGAAACGAAAAGTTGTATCTCTGATAAGAAATAAAGAATCTGCCATGGCACTAGTAGGAAAGGCACTTTGGTTTTTTTCTTCTTTCTTTTTGTTTTAAATGATAACCCGAAGGAAAGGCAACTAGCGCTTTTTTTTTCTTTTGTACTTTTTCATTTATAACTTTATGTTTTTTCATTTTCATATGATAACCCCAAGAAAAGGCACTTTGCGCATTTTGTTCTTATTTTTCTTTTTCCATATATAACCCCAATAAAAGGCATTTTGCGTTTTTTTCTCTATTTTTTTTTTCATATACAACCCCAAGGAAAGGCCCTTTGCTTTATTTTCTCTTTTTTACTTTTTCATATATAACTGCTAGACGGTTTTTTTTTTCTCTTTTTTACTTTTCATATATTACTCCTAGGCGTTTTTTTCTCTATTTTACTTTTTAATAAATAACCCCAAGGAAAGGTACTAGAACGCGCTTTGCTTATTTTTTTGTTTTTAGTATTTCATAAATAACCCAAAGGAAAGGCACTTTGCGTGTTTTTCTCTTGATTTGTCTTCTTTCAAATGATCACTCCAGTCATTTGCGGCTTCCCAACAAAACCCGAAGCTTACTTCAAAGAAACCACGTTTCAAACAGATTTAAGTAAGTAATTACCGTTATAAATATGTATTTACGTCAGAATCACCTTCACAAAAACGTTTCCCTGCCGAGCGCTTAATTCCAAGTTTTGGGTAGATAAAGTTCTAATAAATCTTGCCAGACTTATCTGCATGATATTTCGCCCGGCTGTGTTGGTTATTCAGGGGCTATAACGTCGTAAGACGGGGGAAAACGGGGAGTTTTCTTGATAGTGTAGAACCGGATCGACATAAAGCAGCATAGCAAGTACATTGTATACGTTCTAATAGTTTACCCCAAAGAATGCTGATTAATTTTCAGAAAATATACTTTTGTGTCGTCTGCTTTCCAAAACCTTAAATACCTGCTTAATTCGGATGAGGAAAGATACACTGAAAAGCAAACAGGTAAAATCACAGGCCAGCCGCCAATTTTATTTGGCGGCTGGCCCGGATCCAATCTGTTTGCATAAGAATGAAGTCGGGTCCAGCACTATAAGGGGGTAGGGATCTGGACTTTCCGTTTCAATGTGTTGAAATAGCTTTTAGATTAGACGGAAGCTATCGCCTCGGATCAGAGTATGGAAATGTACGGAATCGACTGGCTAATCCGTAGCGTTACCTTACGATGGTTCCAAATGGTGCGCTTTTTTGCTTGATCCGACGATTCAAGTCTATATATGTAAAACGCATTAATGTCAGACCTGGGCTATACGCCTTTATATCTTACGGCTGAATGGGAAAACCAGATTTTTTCATCCGAATGGCGCAGGTGCGAGAAACGAGTAAGAAAATTATTCAAATTCTGGTCCGGTTTTTGGTATAACAAAAGTACAGTTACATCTCTCTATCTCGAAGTTTAAGGGAAACCATGAAAACGTTCGACAAAGTGAGAGTTCGACTTAAAGATAACCGGAAACGAAAGAAATAGGAATAAAGAACCAACTTTTCGGGATCCGTATCGAATTCGAACTACAGAGAAGTTCGACAATCAGAAGGGATTGTTAGTCGACTATAGTTCCTTTCTCTAATATAGGGTTTGTTGATAGTACAAAATTACACTTATGATATACTGCAAAGTATAAAAAGTAACTTGTTAAACGGTAGGTATTTTGGTAAGATACATATGTGAAATAAAAGGGGTATTTATGGCACATGTAGCTATGAGCACGGCTTCGCGAAATAGGTTACCTTTATTTATACTAGGGCATGGCAATTAAAATTAAATGTTCGTCAATGTCAAACCAGTTCCACAAAAAGGCTGTAACTTAACAATAACTGTTTTTTTTTGACAATTAAAATGACTGTACAATATATTCTGTTAAAATAATTCACAAGAGAAAGGGCAATAAAGGTCATATTTAGATTAAAAGAGGCTCGTTTAGCAATGTTTCAATTAGCACAATAGCATTGGTGACAGGATACATGCTCAAATACATCAGTGTATGTGTAGAGCAATCGGAACTACTCGGGTATTTCCGTGAGCTGTGAAATACACCTCGGATATTAGTGTAGGGTTACAATGTTTCGGGTAAATCGGCCCCGGCATATAGCACATTTCTTTTACGCGTCCACGTAAAATAGTTCAATGTATGTGGATAGCGTTGAACATCATTTCAAATCATTTTTAATGGTAATTCATACCTAATATTGATAATAACAGTTATGAATATGATATATCCGTTTCCTTGAACAAATTAAATGACTATAAAGATTTCACAGTTAAGATCTATATATGTACTTGGAAACAAAAATACAATGACGTAAGTCTCGCGAGAAACAATATGGCGGCTTACCTATTATTTCAGATGCGTTTTCATTGGATAAACCCGATGTGTTCAGATTGTGTCTAGATATAATCAAAGGACTGATGGGCCCTTTTGGATTTCGCGACGCCATTACAAATCTGGCGATAGCAAGTCCGATTTGGGACATGTGAGTCGTTGGTATAAACCATTGGGGACACAATATCATATTTCCCACGTTTAAAATAGTCGAGTTGTCTTTTATTAACCAACGTTTATCATCTTGAAAGAAAGCAGTCAGAGGCTAGGAAAGAACATTGTGTAGGACTGATAGGTAAATACAAGCAAAGCGGGTTGATCCCTTTACTAATAGACTCTATAAGACTAAAATGTTGTTTAAAACGGCGTAAATGTCGTTTGTATAACGTGCTTTGTTATATTAAAGTTGAATACCTACAATCCGCCATTTTGAATTTCGTTCCTTTGTCGAATTACTTCGGTCGTTGTCGGTATACATCGGTCTTGGCCGAAATCGTTCGCTTTACACCGAATAGTTCCGGCATCGACCGATGTATACCGAGAACGAACAAATTAATCCGACGAAAGAAAGAATTCCAAAATGGCGGATTGTGGGTATTCTACCTTTTAGAATAATTCTAATACTAGCACATGTGATAGGCATTGTAAAATTGTAGGGAGGGTAAATGTACCCTCTGTGAACTCTTCCATATCATAGTTTTTTAATACATGTATTCATTCATTCAACCATTTAAATACAATATAAACTTTATACTACACTTACATTCTCACTGTGTCTCGTGTAGGTATACGATTGTATCGTTATTGAATAAAAAATACTTTTTTCTATTGATAAGCTGAACATCTATGCACATACAACATTCAGTACATAACAACTCCCTCTGAAAGTGCTTCCTTTATCATGTTAATGTGACGGATCGGGCAATCACGTGACCAATCTTACGTCCGAACAAGATGGCCGCGGTATTTTTTTTTTTTCACATTTTTTTTACCAATGAAAGCCGCTTTGTGTACCCCTCATGATTTGACAATCAATTCTCCGGTTCTGTTGGTATATCACAACCTATGCTTTATAACGGCGTTACGTCTAACACTCGGCAGAGAAATCGCAGTCGGCGATCGCGCATGTCCAAAACAGTCGGTTTTGTTCGGACATGAGATCATTAACGTAAGTTACATGATTCCCCTGTTCTTATAAAGGTTTAAAACTGGTTTTGAATAGAATCAATACACATAAAAGAGAAAAATGCACTTACGAAACACTTCTTTCTATCATGGGATTTTATTGAACTCTTTTATTCGAGTCCCAGTAATCCAAACACTCATAATCAAAACAAAAAAACAACAAAAAAAGTCACATTATGATATAAAAAACCAAAGATTCCTCTATCTCTACAGAATTGCAGAAAGCTTTCTTCGGTTGCCGTTTTGTCAACTGTCAAACATTAGGGGCCTAGGTCACACACCTGTGAATTTTTAGATCTTAAATTCCCATTGACTCCAATGTTGAATCAATTATTTTCAAGATTGTGCTGAGTAAAGAATAGTGTGTTCTACCCATAGCTATATTCCGAAACATCAGGTTTGTTCATTGAACTATCAAAAACTGGAACAATATGGACTACACAAGTGTTTCAATATTTCGATGGAGCAATGTATACTAGTACTGTCCGAAAATCAGTACACAAGCTGTCAAATTTAGCCGAGGCACTAGCATTTGTGTTCATACATCTCAAACAAATAGTCCTGCAATAGGCCACCAAAAAAAAACTTTGAGAGCATTGCATAACTATCATCTATACAGGAAACAACAGCTCAGTGTTCTACCAGCACATCTCTTACTAGCAATAATATGCACCAGATGTCAAAATTTCTAAAAGGGATTACTTTTAGGTACTGCAATCAGGAAGTAATTGGTAAGTGATAATTTCGTTCATTTAAATGAAGCTGTTATGTTTGTTTTATCCTGTCACTAGTGTCATTTTGGGACCGATAACTGGGTGCCGTATAACATTTGTGATATCCGGCACTAACCATATAACACATGCACGTGACGAATCATGACGTCATAAGAACGCCAGATCGTCATGTTTACATTATTCTCTACTTGTTTTCCTTTTTTCTCGTGTTTTATTTAAAGCTTGTTTCTTTGAAAGAATACATATAGGTAACAGGATAAATAGAATAGAAAGTTTGTATCTTTGAATGGGAAAAGTTATCGGGCTCACCGGATAATATTCCTAAGCCTTGCCCGATTCACGACACCAACCATTTATTCTCTATATCTTAACTTAACAGCAAATACCAATCTTCAAAAGGTTATGCATCGAATGAAATATATATATAAACTTACTTAGGTATTAGATGGAGAAAGCACTTTCGACCGGTTTCAAACTGTACAGGAGGTCATGCGTGCTTTTCCTTATTCATTTTTGGCAAGGATTTGTACAGTTTTCACGAAAAATAAATCTTATAATTCTCACTGAGAATTAATTCTCAGTGAGAATTTTGAAATTGACAGGTTCCTTGTTTACGTCCCTACGCGTTGTAGAACAGCCAGTGTTAATGATATGCATGCTTAAGGACTCCTTTTTTGACCTGAAGGTTTGGAATGTCCCGTCTAATAAAATTAATGAATGTAGCTTGTATTCCAATGCATGCTTCATGAATACATTAATTTTTGTCAATGTATTGTGATTGAATTGCAATAAAGCATTTACGCAAACTACTCTTAAACGGTGTAATTTTAAATTTTGATAGTAAATCTATTGTATAATTGTATCAAAAGTTTGTTTTGTTTATGAGAAATAGTCCCCTCGTGAACATTTCTCGTGTATATCAAACTGGTGCTAACGCGCTCGTTTGTTAAACGCAAGTAATGTTTCACTCGGGGGATTGTGTCCCATAAACAGAACAAACTGTTGATTAACCCTTATATTGCCGGAACCGACTTCATGCTTATGCAAACAGGTAAGATCCACACCAGCCGCCAAATAAACTGGCGGCTGGCCTGTGATCTAACCTGTTTGCTACTATGGGTATCTTTCCTAAACAAAATTTAGCAGATATTAAAGGTTTTGGAAAGCAGAAGATACAAAAGTCTTTATTTCGAAAGTTACCCAGCATTCTAAGGGTTATACTAGATTATTCTTCTGTACCGAGAAGTAAGTGAATATTGATAAGGTTTGAGGTATAAACTCCTGGACGTCTTCACCTGAACCATAATTCGTACGTTGTAAAACATCAATTCGTTTAAAGTGAAGTGGTCTACACTGGAATGTCCTTAATAGTTAAAACAATCGTGTTAAGTATCGTATATAAGTAGCAACAACAAAATAATAAATCCTGGATTGTGCATGTAGGGTTCATAATAATCTTCTTATATATTGATGATGACCAGAACGATATGCTTTTTGAATATGCAATGGAGATGTCCGAGGCGTTTGACTACCATCGGACATACGTTGCAGTAATAGAGTCAAATAGCGCGATCTTGAAATGCACGAACTCTTCGGCTGCCCCCGTGAGTTTCAATAATGGGAATTCTATAAATAGTAACTAATGATAGGTTCATGAACCGACAATTCATTCTTACATACACAATCATATATATTAATTCACACAGACTTCAAACGGTTCTTCAGGGATTATTTCATGAGAGTATCATACCTATATGAATACATTGGTTTTAAACCTTTACCAAACGCCACATTTCCGACTGTCCCAAATTGAAAGAGATTGCAGACGACATTTCAAAATGTGATGAAATTGAGAAATAATCTTCTCAAATGTCAGAAACCATTGTGGGAAAAGGAGAAATTGCTCTTGGAGAGCAATTTCTCCTTTGCCCACAATGTTTTCTAGAGTCGTTTGCAACAAGCTGGTCAAATGTCGTTATTTTTTTGGTAATGGGTTAAGCGTACCCAATAAATTTGCGCGAATTGTAAACCACTTTCCTCTAAAGTCTATATTATTCTTCTGTGCCGAGAAGTAAGTGGATCTTGGTTAGGTTGGAAGTCTAAAACTCCTTGAAGTATACGCCCGCACCATAATTCGTGCGTAGTAAAACATCAATTCGTTTAATCTATGAATCATTCGCCGATGCGGAACGAAATAACGCGTTTTGGAAAACCTGATGAATAAAACAGACCCAGCTACTTTGATCGTTAAAACTAGAAAAGTTTATGTATATTTCTTTTTAAAAATGTAAGAAAAGGCTGGCTCGTAGCCAAGTCAACATCACGGTAATGGTTTGGTATATTTTTTATGAGAATAAGGGATTTATATGAATATATGTACCGACTGCTGGTATGTAGTTATATAGCAATGAACATGCGGTTGAAAATTTGTTATATAGTGAGAGTACATAGGAAAGAGAAGTTGAAACAACATTGACCATTACATACATACCTTCACATACATGTATATTGGCAAAGATACACTATTGTCGTTCTTGGAAGGTTATGCAAGTTTGACAACCTAATGCATTGTTATAGAGAACATGTAGGTATATCAGAGCCAGCAGAACCAAACAGTAGACGACGGTGTTATTTACTGATCGGATGTGATCCAATCGGAACTACTCGGGTATTTCCATGAGCTGTGAAATACACCTCGGATATAAGTGCAGGGTTACAATTTTTAGGGTAAATCAGCCCGGCGTATAACACCTTTTCTAAGCGTGCACGTTAAGTAGTTCAATGTGTACGGAAGTGTTGGACATCCTTTTGAATCATTTTTTTATCGGTAGCTCATACGAAATGGCTAACATATAATTTGTGACATATATTATTGCTTCCTTAATCAAATTAAACGACTTTTTATATTTCACATTTAAGATCTATTTTTGAAAACGAAAGTAAAATGACGTCATTCTCGCGGGAAACAATATGGCGTCATCCCTATTATTTCAGAGGTGTTCTCATTGGATAAACCCGATGTGTTCAGCTTGGATGTGATCGTGTCTTTGAGAGGTTAATGTGGTGGGATCGGTCGGATGAGTCCTTCCCTACGGTGGCATAGATGTGACATGTATGCGATTTTTTCTCGTTTTTCCGAGTTAGTAAGTCGAAATAACGAGAAAATTGAGTCATTATTTCGACATTCTAATTCGAGTTAGTATGTCGAAATAATGGCTTAATTTTCTCGTTGTTTCGACTTACTAACCCGGAAAAACGAGAAAAGAAAACGCATTCATGTCACATCTATGGCATCGTACTTCTCCTTCTACCGGAGTTGCCTTTCCCATGTAACTCCCAAGGGCCAATACTCGGGACGAGTCTTCTCGGATTTGGAGTTATGTAACATTATTGGAACCTTTATACACATTTGGCAACCCGATGCTCTATCATAAAGAATATACGGGTATAAACAATAAACAACAAAACTGATCAGTGGGCCACGGTGTTTAGTGATCGGGTGTGGTTGTGTATTAGAGAGGTTGATTTAATCGGTTCGTAACAATATAAGATGATTAACTATGAAAGCATGATGAGAAATAATTTACTAACCAGATTTTTACGCAAATACCTTCATACAGACCCAACGATCTTAATTTAACGCCGAATCAACAAGTACCAGTTGTACAGGCTGTTCAAGGTTACCGTTTTACTAAACAACTTAAAGGCACATAAAAGGAGATAAGTAGAAATTAATTACTAGAAAATATATGGAGTTATTTTATTATTTTCATAAAAGTCATGACAATTAATTTACGAATGCATTGAGATCCTATTAAAAAGACTCCTTTAACATAAGTTATTTTGTGCTTGAAATATAGTAGTCTCCAATTCAATCATGTTTATCAACAACCTGTTTGTTTACATATTCAAAATAACGAATTCTGATTGGTCGGTTCAAACATGTGTGTATCAACTGTCAAGGTCAGGGGTGAAGAATCGCACAATTAAACTGGCTAATCTGGGTTAATTCTTGTTGGCTTTCACGTTGAAGTTGTACTGCTGGGTTTTTTTGGTGATAACTATTTGAATCTGACCAAAAGTTTACCAATTAATATAGTTTAATATAGCATTAATCTCCTTGTATGTGCATTTAAGGAAAATATGTGCGTAAGTCAAAACTGATACACATGGATAGCTTCTTTAATGAAAGTACAATATTGCACCGTGACAGGTCATTGGAAGCGTCTCAAAGAGACGATTTCAATGATGTGTTACTTTGCATTATTGCTTCGCCCAATTTTGAAATTAGAGGAATTGTTGTTTTAGACTTACGCAAATCTTTAGCGAAAACTGTTTAGTAAAACGGTACCCAGGACTCTACATGCAGCATGTACCAATGATTTAATTGGCGGGACTGCTACAATATTGCCCGTTTAATTAGGCGATTCTGTTTGCCAACATGATTACCGGCTAGCACCGACGGTCAAGGTACGAAGAAACACTATTACTATCGCAGCTATACCTGTGTTTGACCTCTTGGATATAGGTTAGTTCAATGCTTATAAAGCAGTTCTTGTAAAGACACAGTCCTTGTATATTTGTTACTATTTAACAAACATTGACGTCCTTTAGAAAGTTTAGAGTTAAATATAGAAGTATGCGTAAGGAAGCAATATTTTTTTCCTCAGGTATTGTTCCAAAACGTTCTTTCTTGATAATAGTAACAAAGCGGTACGCCCTTTTTCAATCTTAAGAGTGTCCCTTGATTACAGCCTAGTGTTAAGACAAGCGATGTAGTTTGTGTAAGATCGCAATCTTGGTGCGAAAATCACCATCCAGGAATAGCCTTCATCGATACACGTTACAACGTCTAACAAATACATGTTCTTATATAACTTGTCCCAATTTCGAAATTGACCAATAAGAAAGGGTTTGGCATGGTCAATTCACAAGAGGCATACATAGGCACAGCAACACGTATGGCAGCAAATACACTATGACATTACTTACATACATACAATTGCTTAACCCTGTCACAAGAGCACTTTACAGGCCGATAACAGGGTGCCGTATAACATTTTGATATCAGTAATTAGATAACATGATCGCTGCGCGTATTTATTTTCTGCTTCGTTTCACTGTTTTTGTATTTTATTTTCCTTTTTTGATTGTTTATTTGAATTCATATAGGTAACGGGATAAATAAAAATAAATAGTTGGTGTCTTTGAGTAGGAAAGGTTATCGGGCTCGGCTTCGGATTGTTATCCGATTCGCCTTCGTCTCACCGGGTAATATTCCTACGCCTTGACCGATAACATTTCTGATTTGGAACACACCACCTACTCTCTATCACTTAGGTACACATGTTTTGATGAACCGAGTACGATCGGGGGACGTAATCATCACAAATCATTTAGAAAAGCATGTTTAACAACGGCAGCATGGTCAGACTTTACCGAGTCCGACTTGTTTAGTAATACAGTTGGAATGCGTTGCTCACGTTCATTGATGTATGCTTTGTTTATTTAGATGTTACAACTACAATAGACACGAGTGTAAATAGGTCACTAACGAAGCAATAGTACATCTAGATGCATGTTTTGGAACAACATTTTTCATCAATCTGAACGACAGTGTTCTCTGCTTTTGTTTTTATTCTTAAATCGTGACGGTTTCTAGTTTTAACCCTTTACCAAACGCCAAATGTTCGACTGTCCCAAATTGACGAGTTTGCAGACGACATTCAAAATCTGATGAAATTGAAGAATAATCTTCTGATAGGACGGAAAACAATGTGGGAAAGGAGAAGTTGCAAGATGTTTTTCAAAGTCGTCTGCAACAAAATGGTTTAATGTCGTTATTGTTGGTAATGGGTTAAGGGAGTTAGATACCATATATCAAATCTATTGTTATTCATAATTTGTCTTTGATTAAAAGAATCTCAGGCATGTATCTTACCTGTGATAAGCACCGTTTTCCCGTCGATTCTGTTGTCACTGGGACACGTGACCGTCCAGCGGATGTACTTCCGGAGGAAGAACACACCCAGGATGACGAGGGACAGTATAATAGGTACGACGAATGTAATATCCTCGAAATCGATGTCGTTGTCGTCCGCCCAGACGATAAACTTTTCCCGCGCTCCAAGTCTCGGTGGCTTCGGTGTTGGTGTTGTTATCGGGGGCGGTGTCTGTTGTTGTTTGTTGTTTGCTGGTGGGGCTTTTTGTTGTTGTTGTTGTTGTTGTTGTTTTTGAGCTGAGGCTTGTGGAGAAGCTTTGCCGTTCGTCGGTTTTTTGATATTCCCTTGCGCCATATTTGCACAAGAAGAACTGTTTTCGATTAAGATAGTTCGAAATGAGTTATATTTGACCTGTCTTTGTTGTTTAACTATCCTCTTTTCAGTTTGTTTGCTACAACAGTGTGTATCGTTTTATTCTTGGAGAATTACTATTAAAAAAAGAAATCCAATGAAGTGATTTCTCATTTACAACCAAATTCAAAGAATAAGTTTTGTTAAAGGGGAATAAAGATTTTTTAGTATCAATTTCAAAAATATTGCTTTGTTTTATATGCATTGATATAAACAGTTGCATGCATGCATGAATCAATTCAAGAAAGATGAAATAAAATTGTTGCCTATAAAAGAGAATGATTAAGAACTATAAACAATATTCATTACTCTTAATAGGAATGCGAAAACGGAATTGGAACCGGTATTAAATATAACTCTTGCAAATTCATCCTAATGACCTGGTAAGTCGTGCTGCAAACTGATAGACACTGTTATTCATACTAAATAACTTGTCGTATAAAAAACGCATTTTGATGAAATATGCCATTAATCAAAGACCTCTCACCGGGGAAGTATCGTAAAAGTTGTACCTAAAACTTACAGCAAACTTAACCCTGATTTCATAAACCTCCATTTTGACAAATTTGCAGAAGAAAACTTTCGAAACCCTATTGGCATTCAAAAAACATGTTCCCTTCGGACATTTTTCCACAGTTGTTTTAACTCAATTCATTGAAGAAAATGTATCGCGTCTGGTGTTGCTTATAAGTTGGACAAGTTAAATATAAATCATTGGCCGAAGTCGACGGAGTATCAAAAAGCGACATGAACATCCCTTTTACAGCTTATAGAGCACAACAAGTTTATATATAATCGAACGCTTTCTACCAGCTTTATAGATGACTGTGAAAATCCAAAGCAGATTGTATAAGACTATTCATTTACACCCCATACTCTACTGATAAATTGCTATAACTAAACATTTTACATACTAACTGAAAGACGATTTGTCTCTCATTAACATTGTCCTATGATTATTTCCCATATAAAAGCGATAATTTCATACAAAAAAATAGAGAAAAAGTAAAAAAATAAATAAAATAATAATAATAATTTAAACTAAATCGAGCTAATCAGACACTTCTATCGAATACGGTTAACTTACTTCCTTACACAATTCCCGTGGCTTTCACAATGAAGCGAAGTACTCGTATCAAGGTACACGGGTGTATTTTCACGAGGAAAGATGCGTGGCAATCCAACCCAGGTAAGCCTAACAAATACTGTAGGTTGAACGCAGGTTCTGATGCGTATCTACAGGCAATAAAATGTGCACGCTTTGTCGGAAAAGAAGCAGTGAGTCACGAGAAGAAAGATAAGTCATTTTTCCCAAATATAATTCGGACACATCTGCAAACATCGTTAGCGAGATTAAAACATCAAATTCCATAGCCTAGCGCCAGCAGGTTGCACATAGACCATACGTACATATTCGTTAGCGGAAGTGGAATTCGAAATAAAGGATCGAATACGTGTTTTTGTACGTGGAATTTGTTAAAACTTGTTAAAACTTGGTCGGGAATCAATTTTTTTCTATGGCCAAATTGGTAGCCTAAACAAGATGTTTCCAACCGATTTACAGTGTATATTCAATAAAGGGATTTGAGAAAACACCAAAGCAGTTAGCTCGGTAGGTGCGTTTCATATCAAGAGCTCTGGCAATGTTAACTCTTAACACATCTATATTAGAACCCTTTAAACAACCAACAGTATTAGTTTTATATCGATTTAACATCAGTTCGGTCATGGAATCAGAATTCTGCTTGTGAAAAACAAACAGTTTTCAATCCATGCCCTCGTCAGGTTCTTTGTTGCGTCTGTTTGCTCACTTGAGATTTAATACCTATGCATGCTGGTAAGAATTGAACCCGAGACCCCCTTTACCGCTGGGCCTTCACTACTGGGCGATGCAGGACACCAGCTTTGATACAAACCCATGTTTAATACAGTGCTGTGGAACACATTATTATTTATTGTATGGTGGGCCGGAGGCCTTTTTGTACAATTAAAGACTTGTTTCTTGTACAGTTTTACTTAACAACTTAATGAAAATAGTTGCGTAGGTTAAACCTGATAAACATGGACAGTATCTCTCCAGGTGGAGAATGGCCATATTATTTCAAGCTCTCGGAGAGACGATTTCAATGATGTGTTACTTTGTAATGGTGTTAATCCATATATTGAAATAAAAGGGAGCGTTTTTGCTTACGCAAATATTTAGCATAAAAGCTTTAGTAAAACGGTTCCTGCAGGTTCGTAAGAATGTTAGGGAGGAATGGATTTGCGTGTAAGTAGGGGCAAGGAACTCATAATATCTTTGTCGAGTATGAGAAAAGAGAAATCCAGTGCCCCTGGATTGAACCGTAATGGGAGTTAAAGTCAGAGGTAAAACAGATAAATGTTAGATTTCACTTATTTTAAACGCTAAAAAATCCTCTCATCTTGAAAACATGCGTTCACTAAGGTACTCAATAGAATTTTCTTGAATGAATTCTGAGCTGCTTCATAACGATGCCTCAGAAACATAAATATCGGAGATAGTTGATGCTTCTTGCATATTAATGCAGTTTGACTCTCTTTCCAGGGTTTGGGCCATGGAACTTGAGCCGACAAGTCAAAGTGAAGACGAAATGAGTTAAGCTCTAAATGAGCATAAAATTTTTCAGACAAAATATTGTAAAATGTTGTAAAATGTTGTCTATACTATCTTGATTAACGTGAAAAAAGGTCCTTATACGAGACATGTATCGATTTAAATCATCGCATCATATTTACACTGACATGATATTGTTAGATCGGTGATCTATTCTCATAAAATACATATAAGCGTAAAGTTGAAACGATGAAAACGTAACTTAGCTTGGGCAAGTAGATTCAAACTATAATAATTGGCTCGCTTTCAGTTAAGGAAGAATACCCATAATTCGCCATTTTGAAATTTATCCTTACGTCAGAATACTTCGTATTTCTCGGTATACACCGTTCTTCGCCGAAACTATTCGTATTGTCTCGGTAAACACCGTTCTTGGCCGGAACTATTCGTATTGTCTCGGTAAACATCGTTCTTGGCCGGAACTTTTCGTATTTACTCGAATAGCGCCGGGCTCCGAATGATTTATACGGAGGCCGACCTAAGTT
Organism: Cerastoderma edule; assembly: GCA_947846245.1. NCBI lineage: Eukaryota > Metazoa > Mollusca > Bivalvia > Cardiida > Cardiidae > Cerastoderma > Cerastoderma edule. The sequence continues at coordinate 38,701,308 of OX401411.1, forward strand.
ATCCGACGAAAAAATGATTTTCAAAATGATGGATTATGGGTATTCTACCAAAAAGTGTAAATGCCGCTGGATTCATCTTGATAAAAACACAATTCTCTTTCCGATTTGGATAAAGTCGTCAATAATTTACAAATCCAGAGACCACAAAGTACAAAGTTAGTCAATCCTATTTAGACATTCGTTATGTTTTAATTGTCTTAATTTGTCAATCATCAACAAAACCTTGAAATGTATCGTTTTATTCGCTAAAATGTCTGCTCCGTTATTTGAATGTCTGGCACTTGCATTCCGTTTTTCTTTCGTACATTTTCCACGGCCTCTTGAACCCGTGTCGAACGGTCTTTACTTTTCCTCTTCCGCTTTCTCCTCTTCTTCCGCGTTGTCGGAGAGGACCCCGCCCCCTTTGGGTCCCCGCTATTGGAGTCAGACGACACTGTGATATCCGGAACTACTTTCTTGTCAATTCCCGGCCCGCCATTTGGAATGAACAGTTTATTCCGATCGACGGATGTATTACTACACTGACCGTTCGTGTCTCCATCCTGTAACGTTGTCTGAGAAATAGTTCTACTTCCGGCCGGACTACTTTCTTTCGAATTCGCGTGGCTAATGTTACTGATGAAACTGAGCGCGAACGAAGCGCGCCTGAATACATTTCCGTACATACTGGTACTTTCAAGATGGCTGCTTTTCTCTGAGATATGAGTGTCGGTTGGAGAAGATGGCCGACCGCGAGATATTGCCTCGTCGTGTTTGTCTCGAAGACTGAAATAAACAAGTATAAAGCAATTGAACATCAAGTGTTTTTGCCCGTTGTTTCAAGCCGTGTTGACTAGGATCAGTTGTAAAACGGCATTGCTTTAACCAACAACAGCACTACTTACTAACCTGTCGTAATGCAAACATCATTATAAAATCCATTACTGACCGTGATAACGGTATTTGATGCAATATAGCAACGTATAAGACTTGCAACCTTCCATACAAGAAACGAATTCTTTAACGAGGGCATTTTCACCTAATTGTTCCCTTTAAGATCATAAACATCTAATAAATTTATTAAGGAAATACCTAGGTAATGGAAAACTGATAATTGCTTCGGTTGAAAACTAAGTTGAAATGTAATTCACAAAGTATCTATCATTTCAAAGGCATTCACCGAGCCAGTTTTCAAAATTTGTCTGATTTTGAATTTATATTTATAAAATGAATATCAACAATTGTGTTCTTTATTTCATGTTAATAACCTCCATTTAATTTTCAATTTTCACATTGAAACTAAAGTTACATGAATGAAGTTACATCTAAAAATTCCAATCTAGAAAAGATTCTAATAATATGAAACTTGACTTTAAAACGCCATTTGTTCTGTTAAAACTTGAATTCTATTATTCTGACCTTTCTCTATTACCCAGGTCTTACCTTAAATAAGAATGTATTGTAAAGCTGTTTCGTTCTTATCTATATGTCCTCTTAATAAGTGTCTTTTTATGTATCAAATCATTATTATTATGAACAAATCGGGTATTTCCGTGAGCTGTGAGATACACCTCGGACATAAGTGTAGGGTTACAAGTTTTCGGGTATATCGGCATCCGGCAATTAACACATTTTCTAAGCGTGCACGTTAAGTAGTACAATGTGTATGGAAGTGTTGGACATCCTTTTTAATCATTTTTTATCAGTAACTCATACCAAATAGCGAAATTGTTGTTGTGACATTTAAAGTTTTTTCCTCAATCAAATTTAACGACTTTTTAGATTTCACCATTTTTAAAAACAAAAGCTTAATGACGTCATTCTCGCGGGAAACAATATGGCGTCATCCCTATTATTTATGAGGTGTTTTCATTGGATAAACCCGATGTGTTCAGATTGTTTATGTATATGTATAAGTCGTATATGTACATGTATTCTTCATTACACGCATGTTCATATAGAATTGTAATAACTATGAGCCTTTGTGCTCAGTATTGAAATAAAATTATGGTATGTTATGTAATTATTAAACTATTCTTCATCAGCTAGCCCTAGTTCTTGATGCATATCATTTGTTGAACTGTTACTATCCCACCATATGAAATAGTTTTGGTCAATGTCAATCAAAAGCCCTTACTACCTTCATTAGCATTCGTTTGTTATACGCAAGTAATGTTCACGAGGGGAAAAAAATTCACATAAATAAAACATACTTTTGTTTAAAGTATATATTACATATACTATCCAGATATCAAATCAAACGAATAAAACGTTATTTGTTTAAGTGCAACTAAGAACCAGTTTTTTTCATAATTCGCACTGCGAATAAATTTAATTCCTCAGTGAGAATTATGAGAATTATTTAATCATTAAAATAACACAAATCCTTGCCAAAAATGTATTATACGGCTTTCGAGCATGACAGAGTTGTTATATTAGAGTGGAAGTATCTCCGACATCTAAAGTCCATCTGGACCATAAAACAAGGCCAGCCTTTCCTATTCTTTAAAAAAAAATGAAATATATTTACGTAATATGTATTTTTGAATAAGACTGTATATAAGAGCACATCGCTTAAATTAATCAACCTTTAAGTATCCACGATAACTAAAGAGAGCATCGAAATTACAAAACAGGCCCAGTCTAATTTGGAAGACATAAAAGACACATGCCCTGTCCTTTAATCCTTTCCCAAACAATAACGACATTTGATCTCTTTTTTGCAGACGACCTTAGAAAATATTGTTGGAAAAGGAAAATGCTTGTAACGGGCAATTTTCCATTTTCCCACAATGTTTTCTGCCCTATCAGAAGATTATTTTCGCATTTTATCACCTTTCGAAATGTCGTCTGCAATTTCTTTCAATTTCGGACAGTCGAAAATGTGTTGTTGGGGAAAGGGAATAAGAAGGTTTGACAAATATAAATGAATATTTTTTGTATCAAATCATATAAAAAGCTCATTGCTTAAATTACCTTTTTACTTCGTCTGGTAGGACGTCTTTAAAACCGTCTTTACCTATCAGCCAATATGTCTTCTGGAGCCCCTTTCCCTGGAAAAGATAAACGCATTATATCTTAGCAAGGATTAGAACAGTTTTAATGAATTCTTTTTGTTTCATGATTTTCAATGAGAAATAATTCGCACTAAATATTATGAAAATTACTGGTTCCCTGTTTAACGCCCACAAGCGTAGCAGGACAGGTTATGGCCAGTATAAATGAAATGCATGTTTGGAACTACTTTTTTGACCCGACTTTCCTGTCAAATGAGAAAAAAAAACTAATGTACATGGTTTAATCCGGTAAAAAAAGAGTGATTGGCTTACAATGGAGCATTTACACAAAATGACTTTTAATTGTATGTTTTGACATTCTTGATAGTATATATTATCTTATATAATTTAATCAAACGTTTTGTTTATGAACACGCACAAGCAATGTTTCACTCGGGCAATAATTACACACACAAAAAAAAAGGAAAACCCATAGACTGTTGATAAAACTCTTTATACACGAAAACTGTTGATAAAACTCTATATACACGGAAGCTTTCTTCGTTAGAACTTATACCTTCAATTATTCTTTCATGTAACACCGTACTTCCTTTAGCATTGTTTTCGTATTGGATCAAAAGGCAAATCCCATGTTAGAGAAACGGCAGGGTTTTAATTCCACTAAACATATGTTACAGTCTACAGCAGTTATTACGTAGCTGTATACGTGTACCATCTTTTCGAAGAAATTCTATACAGTTCTACTTATAGTGGTGACAGTGGTCCGAAGATAGGGCTTCGGCTTCTGCGAGTCATTGGTTGGACTCCCGTGAACTGTGCGTCCAGTTTGTGACCTTGCATTACTCCCTATTTTGTGTGAGGGTGATCAATTCAAGAACCAGAATCGAATATGATTGATAAAAGTTAAAAATAAAGATATCCCGTTTCGAATATGAGATATTTTTGATTGATCCGATTTGCGGTAAGACTATTCGTTATGTTTTATATCAAAATAAACCAAGAAAGATTAAAGAAATGAAAGCTTCCAATACTTGAATATAAGATATAGAGGGGATTTGATAGAGCTCTTCAAAATGGTAAGCGCCAAGTGTGAAGCTGGGATGACTTCATTATAAAATGAAGGAACGATTTCCTAGTAAGACACTCACTACGAGGACACTGAAAAAACCTTTATGCACAGCGACCAAAGGCTGGATGTAAGAAAGCATAGATTCCAACTTGTGTTAAGCAACCATGCTATGAAGCAGCCAACCTGTCTTAAACAGCAATTTTCCCAGTTCCATTGACTAGCCTCTTAACACAAGTTTGACTTTACCTTCATGGTTACAATAACCAATATATGGAATTATCTCTTAGATTCTGTAGCCAGTGATTAAAAAATCAAAACCTTCAAAATAGACTAGATAAGTTCTGGTCAAACCAAGATATGATATTTACCTACACAAGTAGGATAAGTATAGCAGGCAGGTAAATAATGAAGGAGAATGGGGACACGCCGAAGAGGACCTGCAAATGCCCTGTGCCGGAATGAATCATTGGGTGTCATTAAGATAATATAAAGTAAATGAAAAAGGTAACGATCTAGAACGGGATGACTAATCGGATAAGACATGGTTTTCGGATAATGCTTGTTCGAATAAACTGGGTTAACTTTGGTTTAAACTTAAGCAAATTAACCCTTTCCCAAACATCAAACTTTCAACTGTTCCAAGTTGAAAGAGTTTGCAGACGACATTTCAAAGTGTGATGAAATTGCACAAAAATCTCCTGATAGGGCAGAAAACATTGTGGGAAAAGGAAAAAATGCTCGTTACGACCAATTTTTCTTTTTCCCACAATGTTTTCCAGAGTCATCTGCAACAAAGTGGTTAAATGTCGTCATTGTTTGGTAATGGGTTAAACAAATCGTAAACAATCAACCGACCAGTCAACATTTATTAGATTTTAATGAGTTTACTTTTCATTTTGCTATAAGTGCTGAAGAATCCAGGTATATCAATGATTGGTTAACTGGTTTTTACCTTGACCTCTATGACCCCTCTCTCTAACAGGATAAAACCCCAGCGGAGTTCGTCTAGGATGGTGGACATGTCCGAACTAACGTGGATATGGAGGGCTGAAATATTAAACAAACGTACAGTGTGAATGAATGGACGGCAACACAAGTGGCCTGTTTGTCTCATCTGAGCCCGATAATCTTTCATTTTCAAAGACACCATCTTTTATGTTTGTCAGGTAACCTATATCGATAAGGAAAATTAAACAAAACCCAGAAAAAGGAAACAAAACTGAAAGGCAGTATTTTAGCATAATTTAGCAACAACAAGTAGATATTGACGTATTCATGACGACGTTCATCATGACGACACGTACAATCCTAAGTCGTATTATTTTACCTTTTATCCACCAAAACAGTTGGTAAAACACAATATGATTAGATATCTATTCATCAAACTTCTGTTTGTTGAACCCCATTACATGTCAAAGTAAATACAGGGTCCCAAATCATGTGTTCTTCATCTCTTTTTCTTTATATTCCAGAAATTTATATGTCGAGTTCTCCCTATGTCGAATATTTTCATGAGGTCCTTGAACGTCGAGATATAGAGATTCTACTGTACCAAGTAATGGATATACAGTGATGTCTCGTTAATCCGAACACGTCCGTTCCCAACAAAATTTCCGGTAAACCAAATCGTCTGGACTAATGAAGCAGATGCTGTTCTTTTACACATTAAGACATAGACGGTCTGTATGCAGGTGTTTACTTATAACCCTTGAGCAAACGCCAAATTGTCGACCGTCCCAAATTGAAAGAGTTTGCGGACGACATTTCAAAACGTGATGCAATTCAAAAATAATCTACCGATATGGCAGAAAACATTGTGGGAAAAGGAGAAATTGCTCGTCACGAGCAATTTCTCCTTTACCCATAATGTTTTCATAAGTCGTCTGCAACAAACTGGTCAAATAATTCCGTTCCCTTACAATTTCGATCGGATTGCGAGAGATCCGGATTATCGGGGTCCGGATAAACGAGATTTCACTGTACATGTAACCTGATATCTCTACATCAAGCCTCACCTTTTCCCGTAGACTCCATCCGCGAAGCCATGTTGATGGTGTCTCCGAACAGGCAGTACCTTGGCATAGTGCGACCCACGACCCCGGCGGCACAGGGACCCGTATGTAACCCGATCCGCAGCTGGAGCTTGTCCCCCGGAATGTGCCGGATGTGGAAACTAGTCACGGCGCTCAGCAGATCCAGCGCCATCTTGGCTATCTCGCCTGCGTGACGCCGGCCGTTCCGTTTGGGGATCCCACTGGCTACCATGTACGCATCGCCAATGGTCTCGACCTGGGGTTTGCAGAGGTGAACGTCATTTGATAACTATTTTATTTGTTGATTAAACTTGATATTTAATGAGTAATGGAAGAAGGATCTTTCTTAACCCTTTACCAAACACCAAATTTTCGCTTGTCCTAAATTGAAAGAACTTGCAGACGATTTATCAAAATGTGATGAAATTGGGAACTAATTTTCTGATAGAGCAAAACACATTTTGGGGAAGGGATGAATTGCTCGTAACGAGCATTTTTTCATTTTCCCGCAGTGTTTCCCAGAGTCGACGTCAACAAAGTGGTTAAATGTCGTTATTGTTTGGTAAGGGGTTAACCTTTAGAATGCTGGGTAATTTTCTAAAAATATATTTTTGTGTCGTTTCCTTTCAACACCTTAAATATCTGCTTATTTTTGACGAGGAAAGATACTCAGAGTAGCAAACAGGTAAGATCACAGGCCAACCGCCAATATACTTGGCGGCTGGCCTGGATCTAACCTGTCTGCCTAAGCATGGAGTCGGTTCCAGCACTGTAATGGTTAAAGAACAGCACGCAAGGGGCTTTGTTCTGCACATGCTAACCTAGAGAGGGGCTTCCGTTTGTGTTTGAAAAGCGTGCAAGTGTTTTCTTTTCGCAAATGCATTAAAGGCCCATAAAAGGACATATATGCTATATCAACCTATATTATTTGGTAAAGTTTTGAACAGATTCAGATAGTTATCACCAGAAGACACCATCAGCACAGCTTAAATGTGAAAGTAAACCTACCAGAAATAACCCACATAAGCACGTTTTATTATTCAGTTATGAATACCCATGGACGTTGAGATGTATTAAGTGTTAACGAGTATGTCATACGTATTGAATTGAATTGCGTAAACAGCGTTTCTGTTATGCTGCTATACCATGCCCATAGTGATGGAGAAAGAGCCCAAACCTGACGTGGGCTTTGCATTATCAATTAAACAGAGCATAAAGAGTATGACATCATTGGAAAGCTAACGAGACGTTATATGACGTTCCAATATACCGCTCGTATACCTAGTGTTGATTTATGCGTAATAACAAATAATATGCGGTAAATGATAAAGGAGAAATGAAGGAGTCAGGGTTTACATTACGAAGGAAGAGCCCAAACTTAACAGCCCTTATGGGACAATTCCATTGTGCAAAGCGGGTTTTGTATATTGTTAAACCGTCTCACTCTCTACAGCATGGCAACAATCAATAAGGACAAGATGAAGCCCCTCTTTACTGAGCGCACTCGTACACTCAGTGGTTATGGTCTTGGACTGTGACCCCGGAGAACCAGGATCGAATCCACAGGGGACTATAAATCCACAGTGGATCTTTCTAGCTATGCTTTGTTGCGGACATTGGTCGTAAGAATATCTATATGTATACATAGAGCTTGAAGAATATGACATCGTTGAAACTATTGAAACTTAAACGGGACATGACGTTCTAGTATACTACATGTATACCTAGTGTGTATAAATGCGTAATAACAAATAATCTGTACTAATTGATAAAGGAAACATTAAGGACTGAGTGTTTACATTAAAAACATTCCCGAACCTGTTCGTAGTTACGGATTGAGTACAACGTCCTGAAATAATAACAGCATTGCCCTGTGGGTAGAGCATTGACCGTCATCATTAATTTCGGTTTACATCAGAATCATTTAGGCATATTAATTCGATTTCCACGAGTAATAACGGATCCAAACAGACGTATCAAGATGCTACAATATTTATGGGACACTCATTTGTTTTGCCTTGTTATGTTTTCACTTATTTTTAAGTTGACTTAAAGTAGATCACCAATTATCATCCATTTTGAAACTCATTCCTTCGTCAGATTACTTCGGTCGATCTCGGTATACATCGGTCTCGGCCGGAACATTTCTCATCAAATTGAAAAGTTCTGGTTCCGACCGATGTTTACCGAGAACGACCGAAGTAAACCGACGAAAGATTGAATTTCAAAGTGGCGGATTATGGGTATTCTACCTTAAGAAGATATGTCTATCAGCTTGTTTTCTGTTCATAGAATTGATTGTCGCCAATGTACATAATGGGCTTATTAGCCTAATGGAATAATGTAGATATAACCACAAACACAGAACGACTAAAACTTCTAAAACTTCTATAACATATAGTATACGCATGTGTTTGGGTCAGTGGCTTTAGATTCTTAAATACATAACTGAATTTAATTGATCGGATAGGTTACAGACCATGCATTATTAAGTGAAGCATCTGCATTGTTAAACAGAAATATCATATAGAACTTCGAAAACAAATAAATGATAGAAACAGCACCAAAGAAGCCGCGGTTTCTGCAAGAAAGCCACCACGTAGACACCAACTACCCCTCTCACAACACGAACAGCACAACAACAGCCTCGTTGTGGTAAAGAAAGTAATCCCATAGACCCCTTTACTCTTAGTGGACGAATGAGGTCAAGGGGTAGAGCGTCGGCCTCATTACACGAGGGCCGTGGGTACGAACCTCGTGGGTAGCGGGACCTGCCTAGCGACAATTCATTAATCCACACCAGGCGCGAGTACTGTTCATGTATCCAGGAAGCATAGTTAAGTGTGATTGTTCTACGTTGCAAGAACTTGCTTGACAATCGATGTAAAATAAGGAAGTTTAGGTAAACCCTATTACCCCCCATCCCGCCCCTCATATACCACCAGTTTAATAGCGGTCACTCACTTTATAGACGTCATGTCTGCCAATAATCTCATCGAACGTTGTATAGAGATCATTCAGGAGGTCGACAACCTGTAAGTACAAGTACAACAACAATTATAACACGTGCTCGTAATGAAAGATGGCGCTGCTGGGGTTCGGATAATTGGGACACGTGGTGCAAATTAACCCTTTACCAAACGCCACTTTTTCGATTGTCCCAAATTGAAAAAAATTTTACAGACGACATTTCAAAATGTGATGAAATTGAAAAATAATCCCCTGAAAGAGTATGAAACATTGTGTGAAAGGAGAAATTGCTCCTTTTCACACAATGTTTTCAAGACTCGTCTTCAACAAACTGGTCAAATGGCGTTATTGTATGGTAGTGTGTTAACCTAACTAACCGGTCCGCCGATAAAACAAGGGGGCTTGTTTGGCGCTGCCTGATCGAAGGAATGACCTATTGCTGCATATTGGAAACTGTGACTGGCACAAGTTGATAGCAACTGTAAAACGACGAAGGGTTCAAAAGAGAAATAATGTTTTCTTTACTAGATATAAGTATAGGCCTACTGTTTATCTTATATGATTTATAGGTATTCCGACGAAAGGATGAATCTCAAAATGGCGGATTAAAGGTATTTTACCTTAAAATAATTCGAATTATGTTGAGAACGTCCGGCGACCGATCAATTGCAATTACAAAATTGAAATTATATAATTACCTGTAATGGAGTGCTTTCACTCGAGATTTTCGTAAAGCCGACGATATCCGAGAAAAACAGCGATACTTCATTATACGTCTCTGGTACCACGTGTTCCCCACGCTTTAGTTGCTCGGCAACGCTCCTGAAAATTTAAACGAAACGCTCTTTTGATTGGTTTCGTCATGTACATTTACATGTATAGAGAGTAGATGGTTGGTGTCGTGCATCGGAAATGTTATCGGGCAATGCATTGAAATATTATCCGTTGAGCCGAAGGAGAGTCGGAAAATAACCCGAAGCCGATCCCGATAATAATTCCCATTCAAAGACACCAGACATCGATTTAATGTATCCTGTTACTTGAAGGGATTCGAATAAACAAACAAATAAAAAAGAAAAGAAAACATGAATAAGTGCGGCGAGTCAGGATATCAATACTAATAGGTGCGCACAGCGATCACGTGATCTTGTGACGGATACCAAAAAGGTTATACGGCACCCTGTTATCGGTCTGTTAGTTACCCTGGTGACAGAATAAACACGTTTTAACGCACACTAGCCGATCAGTTTCAGGATCCAATGTGAGATAATCCAAAATATACATACAAAATGAATTTGTAAAGCGTTCCTTTGGTGCCTTCCGAATAATGTATAAGAACATGTCGGTCTCTTTTTTGTTTTGTAATTTTCGTATGCTAAGGTAATACATCGAATTTCAACACGGCATTAAAATAGATTGTTTTCGAAAGCTCACATGACGAAAGACATTTAATATCGACAATACATATAATGTTGAATACATGTAGTAACATTTACACCCACATAATTTGCAGCACAATAAATTAATTATAGAGAGAGGTCTGCTGAAGAAATGTCCAATATATTTCATAATTAATTCAAATTCATCACACTTTAGATATTTGGAAAATATCACAGAACCGGTGCAATTTTCTGCTTTCAATACAAACAATTATTATCTATAAGTTATGCAAATGTGTTCCTAGCTCTGATAAGGGGCTTCTAGCCCTCAAGTCGAATAATTTATTTTTATTTTTTATTTTTTATTTTCTTTCTTTAAACATGAACATAAATCGTTTTTTTGTGTTGTTCATGAAATTTGCTTACTCTCTTTCGTAAACAAACATGAAATAGATCTGTCTGAAATAGACTATGACAGTGGATGATTATTGGTGATCTAGGGAAAGAGCGTCGGCCTCGAAGGTCGTGGGTTCGAATCCCGTGAGTAACGTGATTCTTCTTGAGACCTCTCATTATTTCACATTCGGCGCGAGTACTGGTTGTGTATACAGGGAACAGATTCGAGAGAGATTAGTCTAAGTTGTAACAACTTGTTCCACGATCGATGTAAAAAAATTGTTTTAACTAAACTATAATCAGGGGTGACAAAATCAATTGTACGTATTGCCAAGCCTGTCAAAAAGCCTTCACGGACAAGTAAATATTTACTGACATTTACTCTGCAAGCATTGTACGGACAAATGCAGAAAAGGATTGGACATTTACGTACAATTAAATCAAACATATATTTCGCAACCCTTAATGATCATTTGCTGAGGACAGTGGTCCAGGGGTAGAGCGTCGGCTTCTCGACACGAGGGTCTTGGGTTCGGATCTGCCTTTCATAAACCCACATCCGGCGCGAGTACAGGTTATATATCCAGGAAGCAGAATCGAGAGTGATTAATCTAAATTGTAAGAACTTGTTCCACAATGGATGTAAAATAAACAAATTTAAACTAAGATGATCATTTGCCATTTGACCGGAAGTAAGCCTAGGACAACATATACTTACGGTGGAAGCATGGAGTAGAGAAGTAGGTCGGTTTTCTGCTTTTCCTGCGCTAATTCCTCCGTTCTCTCCGCGACAAGATGCTCCAGGTTGTTACTGTAGGCTTCCAGCATCTTTATCATGTTATCCATGATCTGGATCTTACTGAAATATAAATATATAGAGATTAATCGGCGGTTTGTTTTGTCCATGAGAAATAATTCCCCTAGAGAAAACATTAATTGCGCATAACAAAATAGTGCGTTAGAAAGAGTAGGTTATTCGCATGTTATGTGCATGAGGGGAATCTGAATCCGAAACGTGCTGTTTTTGGACGAAGATTGTGTCAGCACCTTAGTCCATTGAATTTACATGACACTTTTTGAGGGACGGTACTTTATCGATACACAAACAGCGGTCTGACCCCAATTACTCATTAAACACCCGCCTTCACTGTGCGGACTAATACCTTATTAGAACTAGGAATGTAGTCCGAATTTACTCGCTTTGTTTTGCTCTATATTATTATAACTGTTGCCTCATGGGAAATCGTAAAATGCCCGAAAAATATACTATCGTTCAGTCTCTGTTCACAGAAATAATAATTATAGTAATGGTGGTAAAAGGAGCAGCTGTTTTCCTCGAGATGTTGCCCAAAGAAATTTATCCTCAATCATCTTGCTTTATTCTAAACGCACCTTAGTCCTTCAGCGCTATCAGCGCTTTGATTTAAAACGTGTTGCCTTTTATACTATGTTCTAGTCATGTAGTTTATGTCAATGTTGAAGGTTGAATATATAGAGATAAGTGAAGTTGATTCCGATGCTTACATATAACGATGAGACAAAACTCGTTTGATTCCAAACCTGGATGAAACTCATGCCCCAAAAGTTCGTCCTGTTTTAACAACTGGTTACCTTTATTGCTATGTACCAGCCATGTCTTAAAAGGTTGACTATATAGTTAGTTAGTTAGTTAGTTAGTTAGTTAGTTAGTTAGTTAGTTAGTTAGTTAGTTAGTTAGTTAGTTAGTTAGTTAGTTAGTTAGTTAGTTAGTAAGTTAGTTAGTTAGTTAGTTAGTTAGTTAGTTAGTTAGTTAGTTAGTTAGTTAGTTAGTTAGTTAGTTAGTCAGTTAGTCAGTCAGTTAGTTAGTCAGTCAGTCAGTTAGTTAGTTAGTTAGTTAGTCAGTCAGTTAGTTAGTTAGTTAGTTAGTTAGTTAGTTAGTTAGTTAGTCAGTCAGTCAGTCAGTTAGTTAGTTAGTTAGTTAGTTAGTTAGTCAGTTAGTTAGTCAGTTAGTTAGTTAGTTAGTTAGTTAGTTAGTTAGTTAGTTAGTTAGTTAGTTAGTTAGTTAGTTAGTTAGTTAGTTAGTTATATACACTTTCTTTTATTAGGCCAGAAAAACAGATAGGGAGTTACGTCTAACGAAATGAAATTAATGCTTAACACAAGGAAAATAACCATGATATAATGATTTTATCAGTTCCTTTGGATTCCACTTGAAATAGCGATGTTATTATCCGAATAATGAACAACTTAAAAAAAATAGGAAACATGGCCCTAAGGGAGGTAATCGGGTCTTCTATAAATACTTTCTTGACAACACAGTTAACGTTCTTTTCAATTTATGGTCTCACGTAATGGTCTATTTGAACAACAGTAAAGAATCAATTTTTCTTTGCGTACATATTCAAATACAAACTATTGTTAGCAGAGTGTTAGTTTTAGACGAAAAGTTATGAAATTGGCTCACTTATACTGAAAATAACACTTTATAACTCAAACTATACATATCTCGAAGATCAAAAAGTAGTGTCCCTATTCCTTTGAGATACGAAATATTACATCTTTGTTTTACCACAATTTCTTTGAAAGAAAAGTGCGAACATATTTGAAAGGAACATATGTGAGAAACATAAAAGTTACCGCCGTGACCTAACTAATGTACAGTTGAAAACGCCGCGAAACTGTATTTCACCCTTTGCTAACCGTCCCACGTTTACGTCTATTAGCAGTTCAATCAAAGTGTACATGTTTGGTGGAGTAAATACCAAGAGCATGAAATATCAAAGCCATTGTTGAAAGCGTAAATATAACAAAGCTATCGTTGAAAGCGTAAATTTAACAAGCTATTGTTTAAAGCGTAAAATCAGGAAAGCTATTGGTGAAAGCGTAAATTTAACAAAGCTATTGCTGAAAGCGTAGTTCAACCCTACATACCGTCCCCCGTTGACATCTATCAGCATTTTCACCACGGTGTGCATGTCCGGTCGCATATCCGGGGTTTCCTGCCAGCAACAGCGTATCACACTCTCCATTCTATCGGAAACCTCATCGTCCGCTCGAATGACCGGTCGGAATGGCGGGTTCTCGTACTGACGGACTCGCTGGATTATAACTGGAAATAGGACACGAGTAGGAATTGTGGAGGACAGTGGTCCAGGGGTAGAGCATCGGCTTCTGGATACGAGGGCGGTTGGTTCGAATCCCGTGAGATTTGGCTTGCGAACTTTCATAAGTCCGCGATTACTGGTTATGTATCCAGGAAGCAGAATCGAGAGTGATTAATCTAAGTTGTAAGAACTTGTTTAACAATCGATGTAAAATGAATAAGTTTAACCCGAGTAGGAATTGATTCATTTTATCAAAGAATCTGTATTCAAAGAATGTGTACACTACGCAATTCAATTGAGCTCGAGGATGAGTACCATTTTATATTTGTTAGTCCGGTTTTTTTACATTGGCATAAGAAAGCACCTGATATCAAAGTACTATACTAAATAGTCCACGTATGTTTAAATTTAGTCAGCTTTCGAAATAAAATGTTCTTCTTCTTCTTCCTTATCTTTTTGTTGACCATTAACTTACAGAGTGAAGACCTATTTAGTTTACGTCGATTGTGACGGAAGCTGGAAGCTTAGTAAATTCGCTCTCTATGACTGCTTCCTTAATACTAAACCAGTACTTGCGCCGGTTTGTGGGCTAGTCCCTGTAACTCTCACCTCGCTGCAAACGGGTATCGAACTTCGGGAACCTCGATAAAAGATACGGAAGCTCTACCTATGTACCACTAGCACCCTTAGCTAAACATTAACTGCATATGTGCTTGTCTTAAAACTGCTTGTTTACAGAGGTAAAGAAAGTTTGAAATTATAATCTATTTTTTTTAAGCTTACAACAGCTCTACTGTCGAAGATATAACCCAATCGTCACATCTGAAACGACGAAGCTCGCCTCGATGTTACGCCAATTTGAATGAACAACGACGAATGATTTTAAATATTCTCGACAGTCAATCAAGCAAACTGCTCACAGTGATCTCCCCTTGCTACGCTGCATCGATCCAATAAAGGGGAGATCACTGTGAGGAGTTTGCACGTAATGACGCCACATTGTAAACTGGTTCCCCTATGTGTACTGGTTCCTCTTCGCTCAACAAGACAGACAACAGGCAGCCGACACATTCTGAGCGATTTGATTGGTCAGAATGCAACATTTCAAAATACGACAACAACATCAGGAATCGGCAACTTGCACAGTTGTTATCGCTGAACCATTGTTTTGCAATAATCAAAGCAGACAGCCCTTTATAAGACTTAGATAAATCCTTTGTTTTGTCGAATCTCCTTTTCCAAAACATTTTGAACACCATTTACGGAAAGGAAACGTTTTCTTACGATTAACCTTTGTTTACTTTTAATCGACAAACATTCATCCCTAGGTGCAGAGGGTGCTTTTTGTTCTTTCCGTTACCAGCCAGAATTCTGCCTTGACTATTAGTACCGTACCGGTATCTTTACTCGATAAATGAGAGACTGGTTCCCAGTTTAGCCATGCAATTACCTTTATTAGACGATACGTCGTTGTAATAGTAAGGTAGACAACGTAGTTGAATCTCGTAAAAAATCAATGCTGCCGCATACACGTCCCCCTTCTGGGTTCCCTTGCCTGATTTATGTTGGAGGCGTAACAGCTCAGGGGCCATCCACAGGAATCCTGCGTAGACATTGAAAACATGTTACTCTTTGGTTTCAGCGTCAAGATGTAATTTTCGATCGATGACTGTAAAATAGCTTATTGGCTAAGAGATATATAGAGAATAGATGGTTGGTGTCGTGAATCGGAAATGTTATCGGGAAAGGCTTTGGGATATTATCCTGTGAGCCGAAGGCGAAACGGATAATGATCCGAAGTTGAGCTCGATAGCTTTTCGCATTCAAAGACACCACACATCTATTTTATTTATCATGTTACATTTATGTATTCTTTCAAACGAACAAGATGTAAATAAAACACGAGAAAAAAGGAAAAAATATGTAGAGAATGATGTAAACATAACGTCATGGCGTTTTAATGACGTCATGATTCGTCACGTGCATGAGTTATATGGTAAGTGCCGGATATCACAAATGTTATACGGAACCTTGTTATAGGTCCCAAAATGACACTAGTGACAAGATAAACGTATCTTATCCTGTCACTAGTGTTATTTAGGGACCGATAACTAGGTGCCGTATAACATTTGCGATATCCGGCACTAACTATAAAACACATGCACGTGCCGAATCATGACGTCATATAAACGACATGACGTCATGTTTACATCATTCTCTACTAATGTTTTCCTTTTTTCTGGTGTTTTATTTACATATTGTTTGTTTGAAAGAATACATAAAGGTTACAGGATAAAGAGAATAGATGATTGATGTCTTTGAAAAGGAAAAGTTATCGGGCTCGGCCTCGGATTATTATCCGTTTCGCCTTCGGCTCACCGGATAATATTCCTACGCCTTGCCTGATAACATTTCCGATTCACGACACCAACCATCTATTCTCTATTTATCTGGCCATCGAACTGATCGCAACGCCTTCGTTTGAATGAAATGGTTAAAATATTGCTTGTCAGTTTAACTCTTGCAAAAGCCCCAAAGCTTTAAAGAATCTATAGATTTTCTTTTTCAAAGTCCTTAAAACGGATTATCATGTGAACAAAGAGGGCAACGTCTCAATCCATTTGTATCCAATTAAACACATGTCTTGTATGATGAAAGTCCCATAATTAATTAATAGGAAATAGATTGGTTGTCCTTAAAACGGGATCATTGAACACAAGGGCAACGTCTCAATCCATTTGTATCCAATTAAACACATGTCTTGTATGATGAAAGTCCCATAATTAATTAATAGGAAATAGATTGGTTGGTGTCGGGATATATTATTTGACAAGGCGTAGGAATATCATCTTACATTGTAATATTGCGTAGGATAATAATCCGAAACCAAGCCCGACAATAATTCCAATTCAAAGACGCCAACCATTAATTCTATTTATCCTGTTAACTATATGGATTCAAATAAACAAACGAAATTAAAAGTATTACACCAAAAACGATAAAAAAACAACAGAAAATTATGCCTGACAGTTGCGCGCAGCGATCACGTGATCTAGTGACGAATATCAAAAATGTTATACGGCACCCTGTTATCGGTCCATAAAGTGCCCTGGTCATAGTATAAAATTATTTACACTATGTTTGAGAGTTCGCTTAAAATAAGAGTGCATGTAATGACGCTTGACTATTTACTCGAGTAGTATTCGTGTTCGTCTTCCTCCTTCAGTAGGTCCAGGTTCGGGCTTGTGCTTAGGGCGCCGAAGTCTGTCAGCCGCAGGACCCATCGACTGTCTATGACGCAGTTACTGGACTTGAGGTTACCGTGTGACTTCACTGCGCTTCGGTGTAAGTATTCCAGACCCTAGAAACAAACATTAATGTACATGTATTCTTAATTACAACTAGAGTTGTGCGTGGTTTGGCAATGGATAAGGCTGTACTTAGCCAGGCATCCACACATCGAAAGGCAGGTATATGCTTTATCACATATCGAGCATGCAGATAACGTATAAATTAATTTTTGAAAAGTGAAGGAAATTTATTGTTAGATAAATAGTTTTATTCCTAAACGTAAACGATCCCTCTTTACCAATGTGTGTTTTCCCCGTATCTTACTTGTCAGCTAGTTGATCTCAGAATAGTTACAATTTAGTCAGCCAAGGAACTTTATCGAGTATTTACATATTGAAACAATAACAAGCTTGTTAATTTCAAAGAAAATTAATTTCATTCGCTTATATCGATGTAGTTTGATATCATCTATCGGGTCGATAGTGTTGTTTTTTACTTGTCAACTGGTTATGGTATGACTTTGATCTTAAAGAAATAGAATGATTGCATTCGGAACACCTCGGCCATTTCTTAAAATAACCACGGAGGCAATTGGGAGCCATTTTTGAAAGTAGGTCAGCAACGAAGGGTATGTCCGTTTGCAATCGTATCTACTCGGAAATCCCCGGCACAAGCCGGGGATTGCCGAGTAGATACGATTGACAAAATATGAATCAAAGATGTGTTGATATGGTCATCTTTAATAAAAAGGGTAAAAACAAACACTCAATTGTGATATATAACCAATTTGTGTGTATTTAAATACATATTTAGTGCCTGTGTGCATTTTGCGTTAGCCGCCGGAAATAAGGCGAATTACCCCAGGATTTCTGGTGTATTCATGTACTGCCTACGAGGTATATCTACCGACTTGTTACGGGGATTGCCGAGTAGATACGATTGAGAATGATTGGTGATAAAAGTACTGTCTTCCCAATCCTCTATTACATTAACATACCGATGCCATGCTATACTCAATGCTTTACTCACAATATGAGTAAATGCTTTAAGCGACCAAATGCAAATGGCTGTTATACATACCCGTGCTAAATCCATCGAGAATGACATCTTAAACATATGATCCAAATTGATGTCGTCATTTTCAAGGACATCCTAAAATAAGAAATTCAATAAGATAAGTATTTACTTTGAAGATTCAAAAGCAAACAATGACACCAATTTATATTTTACTGTCAAACCAAAACGTTGTACTTCCATTTCTAATCTTAATATTTTATACTGTCTGCTGCAGGATCCCAACTTTTTAAAATGCACCAATTAAGTTTATCTTTGTGCATTTGACATCACATATTAAAGAAAAGCCACATATTCTCTTATACTGAAATTACTTTTCGGATATTCTGTTATATGTTGCCCATGTAACTGAATTTGTGCATTAAAATATATTATTAACCACGTTTTGTTTCTTGTCTCTGCTCTTCCAAACTGATTAAATAACAAACACCTACGATGTTTTCAAAATTAACATTTGAAAGTTAACATTTAGAGGCATCTAGATACAACTTCCATGTGTTTATTAACGTCGTAATATACCATCCCATTAAATACTTTTGAAATATTGACACATTTGGTAGTTTGCAATACCAGAGACATAGATAACATCTATGTCTCTGGCAATACAATAAGCTACCAAATGCGCATAGGTTAAGGTAAGACCTTGGTAATAAAAAACTGATAATTGCTTTGGTTGAAAACTAAGTTGAAATGTAATTCACAAAATATCTATCATTTCAAAGGCATTCACCGAGCCAATTTTCAAAATTTGTCTGATTTTGAATTTATATTTATAAAATGAATATCGTCAATTTTGTTCTTTATTTCATATTAATTACCTCCCTTTAATATCCAATTTTCACATTAAAACTAAAACTACATGAATGAAGTTGGCAAATAAAAATTTCAATCCAGAAAAAATTCTGATAATATTATCCTTGACTTAAAAACGGAATTGATTCTGTAAAATCTTTAATTTTGTTAATCTAACCTTTCTCCATTACCCAGGTCTTACCTTAATTAAATTAAGAAACAAGAACCAAGTTTACAACCGTTGCGATAGGATGTGCAGTGTTACTGAACATGGCTTTATTTAAGAATATGTAAACGTTTTACCTGCAGACTGCCTTTCGAGCAATATTTGTAAAGTATATAACTCTCGTCCGGGTCCAGACTGATGCCTATAAACGGGTTTACGTTCTCGTGCTGAAGTTCCCGAAGCTGAAATGATTATTCAACCATTACCAAATTTTCGACTGTCCCATATTAAAAGAGTTTGCAGGCGACATTTCAAAATGTGATGACATTGAAGAATATTCTTCTGATAGGGCAGAGAACATTGTGAAATAAGGAGAAATTGCTCGTCACGAGCAATTTCTCCTTTTTCCACAATGTTTTCTAAAGTCGTCTTCAACAAAGTGGTCAAATGTTGTTATTGTTTGGGAAAGGGTTAACCCATTACCAAACAATGACTACCTTTCACCAGTTTGTTGCAGACGACTCTGAAAAACGTTGTGGGAAAAGAAGAAATTGCTTGTTCCAAGCAATTTCTCCTTTTCCAACAATGATTTACATCATATAAGAAGATTATTTTCCAATATGTACCACATGTTGAAATATCGTTTGCAAACTATTTAAATTTGGGATAGTCTACAATTTGGCGTCTGGTTAAGGGTTAAGATACAGCATGTGCAAATGTAAGAAAATGTCTTGTTTTCAAACGGTTTTGAAAATTTCATGCGCATCATCTTAGCTGTTCTCATGATCAATGTATATTTTTTCACCAAATATGTCCATATCATCATTATTAGGAACCCATTTATCATGGCCCCCACAGACTTTAATTCATGCTATTCGCTACATATAGAATTAAACTAAATTATTAGTTTAGTTTTTGGTTATTCATTTAACATCATTGTGAAACAAATTCTTGTAACTTGGATAAATCACTCTGAAATCAGTTTCCTCGATACATAACCCGTACGCGCGCCAAATATGGATGAATGAAACATCGTAAGGCATATCCCGCTACTAACCGGATTTGAACCTACGACCCTCGTGTCCCGAGGCTGTCGCTCAACCCTTGGTCCACTGTCCTTCACATAACTGAATTATTCGGATAACGATGCACCTGAAGCTATGAGAAACAATACTTCTAGTTGAGATCCGTTTACGATTAACATGTCTTTTAAGTTTAATTACTTAAATGCTAATTTCATACTTTAGAAGAACATGACTTACAGTTTTCAGATCCCTGAGGACATCCCTAGTAAGGAGAATGGCCCTGCTTCGAATAATCTTGACAGCTACTGTCGTACCCTGTGGATATAATGATATACAATTAATGTGAGTATTGTTAAGTTCTATCATTAAAGGTGCTTGTTTACACGTGGCCTAGTGGTAAAGTCGTCCGCCTCGGGACGATGGTCGGATGTTCGAGCCCCGCAGGAGGCATTTGTCTGGAAAATGTTTCTCATGGAACTTTTTCCAAAATGGCCTGTTGGTGAGTCGGAAGAGTTAAATCTAATGGTTACCGACTTATATTCGCTTGGCGCCTGGCATGGTGCTAGAAGTTAGGAGGTACTTGGTATAATCGGTGAAAAGTGTCCCATAAGCCAACACTGGCTTGCCCTTTCACTAGGGGTGACACCATAATAAATCAACCTTAACCTTTAACCTCTGAGACAATGTAAAAGTCAACCTAGAATGGCCTTGAAACAAGACAGATTGTCTTTATTGCGGTATGATATGAAAGGGAGAAACTCAGAGTTAAATGTTCTGGGGATAACAGACGTTAAAATTTTGCAACTCTAGACAATGTATCTCTATTTGTTGATTTCAAGAGTTCAATAAATTTAAACATATTTAGTTTGTTATAGTAAGATTATTTCAAATACGTTTTCCTTTGATTATTAGAATAAATCCCTTACCTTATATGTACCGACAGGTGTATATAGCATGTTTTTGTCCAGACTACTTGTAGATCCGAACCCTAGTGTACCACGCGTCTCCTGTGAGAGAAAAAGTCAGACTTGAAAAAATGTACAAATAGATGTTTTATTTCACATAAACTTTAGCCCTTTCCCAAACAACAGATTTTCGACTGTCAAAAATTGAAAGTGTTTCCAGATGACATTTCAAAACGTGATGAAATCGGAAAATAATCTTCTTTTTCTTCTTCTTGATAGGGCAAAAAGTAGACACAATATACAATTTGTAAACACATCGTGGGCAGGTAAACAAACATACAAAACGTGCACAGTTTAAAAGTTTAGTGAGGGTATTTGCTCAGATACATTTTCATATGACTTTAGGAAAAAAAAATCTTAAACATCGTAATTTCGAAATTCCAATTTCCATGTGATCAGCGTCTAACAAAATGCGACAATGAACAGTTTTGCCACATATGTAAATGTCTTCTCTTGAGTAATTTTGATTTTCTTAAATATTATTTTGCTGTTGACAAACTAAAACACTTTATTAACTTCATTGGTATGGGGGGGGGGGGGAGATATGTCATATTTTGATTTTACACAGACTGACTTGTACAAAAAGGGGTCACCGTTGCCGAATATGAGCACAGAACTATAAAGCATTTGTTCAAATCTCATTAGCTTTAGATCTAATTTCTATATAATGTAATATACTGGTTGACTAACGTAATGTCGATGGTTCTATCCTGCTTGACCAGTCTTAAGAGGCAGTTGATCTTGGGGTCTTGCTCCATCTTTTATATTATAAACGATGTAGAAAGTCCCCCAAGCTCTACTGCCCATGCTTATACCACTAAAGTATTATTGAAAAGCATTGTTCAAGTACTTAAAGGCACATAAAAGGAGATAAGTACAACTTAATTACTGATAAAAAATATATGGAGTTCTTTTATTATGTTCATAAAAGTCATGAGAATTAATTTACAAATGCATTTAGACCCTATTAAAAAGACTCCTTTAACATAAGGCATTTTGTGCTTGAAATATAGTTGTCGCCAATCCAGTCATGTTTATCAACAACCTGTTTATTTACATATTGAAAATAACGAATTCTGATTGGTCAGTTCAAATATTTGTGTATCAACTGTCAAGGTCAGAGGTGAAGAATGAGGCAATCTGAATTATTAATCTTGCTAATCTAGGTTGTTTCTGTTTGACTTTCATGTTTAAGATTTGCTGATGTTTTTTTGGTGATAACTTATTGAATCTGATCAAAAGTTAACCAAGTAAAAAAGTTTGATATAGCATTAATCTCCTTTTATGTGCCTTTAAGATTAGCGAGAAAATTAAGAAACGAAAAGGTATTTACCGCTCTTATTAGCTGTTTTTTCATTGGTCGAGGGTTGTCTGGTATAGAACTTTGTGTTGGTGCTCGGGGTCGTCTGAACTTCACGTCTTTTATATCCACTTTCCAGACCATACTAACAAGTTCCTTCTCGAACTTAGACTTTCTGAAATATGAAACAAAAAAGATTATCAAATTGTAATATAATTTTGAGTCTACATTAACAATTGTCCATTGAATTTGAACTCCCATTTTGTTTGAAGCTACTACACTATCAATTATTTTGGCAACTACTCAAGCAAATTGTTTTACATCTGATGTTGAGCAGTTAAATATCACACAGTTTATCATGAATATATAAATTTTAACGTTTCGAACTATACATTTCTAAATGCAAGTTTTGTTTGGTTTTCACCTTTGGAGCTTAATGAGCATGCTATTGTCCGACTTTCCTCGTTTGTGCACAGTATGTATTCCACATGCTTATAGCCCTTTGATGCACCAAATGTTTACATATTGATGTCAATATTTGATAACCACTGGGTAATGATGCAACTTTATTGACAAAACATTCTAATACAATCGTTTGCATGATCCAAGTTTGCTTCATATGACAGTCTTTGTTTTAATTAGATTGATTATTGTCATTTATTTGACAAAATAAATGGCCACACCTCACCTTATCTATATATTGTGTTATATATTGTTTTGATCCATATATGCAAAAACTGAGCTTCGTAAAGTCTGACTTGCAGAATCGATATTCAGTTACTGGTTCGTTATGGGGATAATGAAAATTTTAGTCTGCGTTTGAATAAGTACAACGCAACATTAATACAGGTAGTTGTGGTTAGTATGTTGTTTAAGTAGTTGACATTATTCTTGACGACTAAAGAAAATACATCTACTGATAATATGCATATATATATAAGAGCGTTTCTTTCTTTCTTTCCATCCATATTATATATACGATATCTCGAGAGAGAGAGAGAGAGAGAGAGAGAGAGAGAGAGAGAGAGAGAGAGAGAGAGAGAGAGAGAGAGAAAAAGAAAGAAAGAGAGAGAGATATAGATAGATAGATAGATAGCTAGATAGATAGATAGATAGATAGATAGATAGATAGATAGATAGAGAGAGAGAGAGAGAGAGAGAGAGAGAGAGAGAGAGAGAGAGAGAGAGAGAGAGAGAGAGAGAGAGAGAGAGAGAGAGAGAGAGAGAGAGAGAGAGAGAGAGAGAGAGAGAGAGAGAGAGAGAGAGAGAGAGAGAGAGAGAGAGAGAGGAGAGAGAGAGAGAGAGAGAGAGAGAGAGAGAGAGAGAGAGAGAGAGAGAGAGAGAGAGAGAGAGAGAGAGAGAGAGAGAGAGAGAGAGAGAGAGAGAGAGAGAGAGAGAGAGAGAGAGAGAGAGAGAGAGAGAGAGAGAGAGAGAGAGAGAGAGAGAGAGAGAGAGAGAGAGAGAGAGAGAGAGAGAGAGAGAGAGAGAGAGAGAGAGAGAGAGAGAGAGAGAGAGGAGTGACAGTTTTGAGAGAATGATTGCGGACTTGAATCAAGATTATATTTGTATGTGAGCATGACTATGTACCGTGTACTCGTCAAATAAAATGTATGTTCTGTTCTGTTCAACTTCGAGTGTCACATGTACTTAATTCAAAGAAGTAAGACAGAACGACCCTGTTTACAATTAGTGGCTAATAAATATATCATTGTATTCGGCGACTTGCTTTAAGAAAATCTTTACTCAAATAAACCAAATAGATATTTAATTTTGAAAGCTATATACATGTATATAAATTCATAAGCAATCAACAGCAATCATGGTGTTTAATTAGAATAATTGAAATGAGCGACGTTACCTGTATATCAGAGCTACGGCAACCGCCATTGTTATCGCAATTCCAACGCTGACACATGAAGCTACAATCGCGGTTGGATTCGTAGAATCTATAACAAATAAGATTGGTGCGGTCAAATAACAGAAAACATACTTTTTTGTCCTACCTTGACAGAAAACCTGTGTTTGCCTTTGTTAAAGAATACATTGAAATGAAAATGATGTAAATATATATTATTTCAAATGAATTTACCACGTCACTTTTCCGAATTTGCCTGATTTTGAGTTTATTTTACAAAATAAACATCAATGAATTATGTTATTCAATCCATAATAATTACCTCCCCTTAATTATCAATTTTACATTGAAATAGAAATTATTTGAATGAAAGTAGGAAAACGTGATTGTTTATTAACTTTATCAATTTTTGAAGTTATTCATGTATTAAACGTCTGCATATTAAGGCAGATAAAATAAAACTTATTGATATATTAACTTAATCACTTTTTAAAGTCATTAATGTACATGTAATAAACTTGTGCATATCAGGGCAGTTGAAATAAAACTCATTGGTATACTTATTCCGCATGGATAACACATTCAAAAATAAAATAAAACTCGGCCTCAAAAACATGACATGTACATTTATCGCATTTTTTCGGAATTTCATTCGGTTTATGTCTTTAAATATGAACAAACACCGTCTTACCTTCAGTGGCACAACTGTTGCCGTCCCAGCCACATTCTCGCAAGTCATTGGGCACGTGACCTCCCGGCCAGTCTATTGGTGTAACGCTCGTGTAACGCTGTGTCACGTGACCGACTGTCTCGAAGACGCCATTTTGAAAATGGGTGACCACCATCTCTCGCTTAAAACGTCCGTTTGTGTCGGTGGATATCATGCCTGATATGGCTACGGGATAAAGAAAAAATAACGTTATAGAAGCGTAGAGCCTTTCCTCATATGCACATGTACAGGGTGATCCAGAATATCTGATATGGTTTCAAGGTTTAATATATAAACGCCTGCTGATGTCATAACTAAATATTACATACCATTTAGAAAGAGAATTGTCATAATTGAAAGAATTATACAAAGAACGAGCGGTAAAGAGTACAAGCACGATTTTTACCGTTATCATGGCATAGTGGTTAATGCGCCTCAGTTTGGGAAGTCGAAGGTTCAAGCTCCACAGGAGGCATATTTCGTGACAATGTTTCTCATGGGACTTGTACAAAAATTGCCGTTTCGTGAGCCGCGAGCTAGCTAAATCAATGGCTACCGACTTATACCCGCTTGGCGCCTGGCATAGTGATATAGGTTGGACTGTACTTGGAATGATCAGTGAGATGTGTCTTATTAGCCAAACTGGCTGACCCTTTCACTAGGGGGACACTATAATAAACAGAACTGTTTATAAGAAACAATGTTTAGTACGGTCTAATATGTAACAAGAATTCTCAATATCTCTTACGAACGATGTATTACTTTTTGGTCCTGTACAATTCATATGTAACCATGTTTCTTCAGTTTCTAAGAAATGTTATAAAACTCTATTCAAAATGTTTAACCTGTTTACAACTCTTTACGTCTTTATTACATATGTAATAGAATTATGATCACGTTCTTTATAATTAAGCTCTTGTCCTGTATTTACGTGATGATAGATAAAATAGTGAGATCTCAATGCATCTGTATGAAGTTAAAAGGTTACCAAGGAATCATTTTGCACAACAAATTAGGGTTTAAACCATACAGAAAGCTTTTGCTATGACATGCCTTCTTGGTTTGTGAATTTGGAAATTAATTCTTAGTCGCTTTATGTAAAATAGACATACATATTTTCAAATCGGCTATTTTGCAATCTGTATTCAATAAATCGAACGTACGTTCTTGATATCTGTATGCAACACATACATGTAAGTCTGCTAAGGGATCATTTGACAGGCTGTATTTGGTCATGTATGCTCAGGTTATCTATTGTAGTTCTTTTTTAAATAAATGCATGTTTGCGAAAGTTTAACTTACTTTGAATGTCTCTAGCCCATACTGAACTGTTTAATGTTTTGTTGAGGTAGAGGTCAGAGATGTATAGTAGGGTGTCATAGAAGAACAGTCCGAATTCATCAGGCTGTAAAAAAGTATATCATTAGCAATGGTTATTCTGTATTTTCTCTACTTTTTATCGCTTTGGACCCAGTTATTCAAACGCTTGTTCAAACCACTTAATTAGATAATAAATTTGATAAGTCTTTGAACAACTATATCTTACACACGATTTTGAATGCACGTCTCGGCATCGGAAGCTTTTCGTGAAAAGTAAAAAAATACACAAGCATTTGTTTGTGTCAACTTTAAGATAAGGTATTCAAATTAGTATTTCAAATAGAAATCAGTAAGCGGGAAGCAATTCCTTCTTTAACTGATGATATCGTATTGTAATATATATTTCAACAAACAATGTCGATTGGAACTAGCATGGCATTATTTATGGCGTGCAACATTAACCGAACAAGTTTTACTATGTAACAACTAAATTGAAGAAAATATAACTTCTGATATGGAATCCATTCATATTGGGATCTGTTATTGCAATTCTTTTAAGAAAGAAATCCCAAATATTACGTCAATAAAAGAAACCAATCGTACCCAATGCAGGACGCTGCTGACTGATTAGATACAGATACATTTCCTTGTTTAACTTTTTGTCTAGGAGATGGATTTTTACATTTCTACATGAATTGGGGGCTTAGTAGTCTTTTACATTAACGCTCTTGAAACAGACCCTCTCAGTGTGACAAGAGAGGTTTCCACTGATATTGAAAAGTGAAAATAGTGTTACACAACTTATTTTTTTGTTTAACGCTCTATTAAAAAAAGTAAGCAAAGTCAACAACGATGCCATGATGGGTGGGGTAAGAAATTGTTGCCTTTAAGAAATAGATCATGTTTTGCTTTAACTATCTTAATTCATTTCCTGGTTTTTGGTTATTCAAATCATTTCTTATTGAAAAAAAAAACATTCTTCTTCCTGTTAATGTACAACACTCATTGTTGAGTCTTAAAGTACTATGTATTATGGTCCTGTCGACTTCGAATAACCAGGGTTTGACTGTATTTCTAGGCTTAATCAGAGCACTTACGGGCTTACAACAATTCGGGACGCCGGGTATGGTGTAGTTTTCAGCAGCCTCCATGAAGGCTGTGTAGTGTGATATGTTAACGCCTGTGTAACCGACTTGTAACAACCTGGATAGAATGGCTGAAAGTAGACGAGAAATCAGCGTAAAAATGTATAATCACTGACTATTTGAACATTCTTATTCTGTTTTAAAGACTGATTATTAATCAGTCTTTAAAACAGAATTAGAATGTTCAAATAGTTCTTATTTTGTTTGAACAACATATATTGCTTCATCCTTTTTCGAAAAAAGGAAACACAGAAGGAATCACCGGTGTTACATTACATTATTATTTGTTGGAAAGACTTTTAATGAGCTTTGAGCTTTCAGTCCAATCCTATCTCTTATTGTTAAAGCACTCTCCTGTATGATATACTGTGTTATAATTGAGAAATAAACATGTTTAAACTGAAACAGAATTGTCAGAATTTCAGTTACTTTACAACAATATTGCGCACATTAAATTTTGTACTTTATTGGTCATGGAAACTTTAATAATAGAAGCCCAGTAAAAGCCCGAAGTCTGGAGGCAATATTTATCAAGACCAGCGATGATTTTTACGGACGCCTGATATAAGATCACCGATACCTGCAATGATGCTTGTTTACAGACAAGACCATAAAAAGAATAAAAATAAAATTAAGTTGAAAAAGTACAGTTTTTTTTGTTTTGTCGTTTGATATACAATTAAAAGTAGCTTTTATAAAACATGATTATTTCAGGAAGCGTCAATTTATCCAAGTATATACAGATTATTTGATGTAGATCTTCAAAGCTATATCTCACTTTTGAAATAAAACACATGTTTATCATTGTATACACATTTTAAAGAATAAAAAAAGATACAATTTTGCTGTCAATAATTATTTATCAGTGCGCATCATATAACTTTATAGCTATTGTGTACTTTCAAATATTCCTCATTTCTGTGAAAAAACACCTTTAACACCTCTCATATCCACGTTATTGGCTGTGATAGTTTACCTGAAGAGGGTTGTGGTCGAAGGGTTCTAAATTCATATTCCGCCGAAGCCCCGAATCTACAGTAAATGAAGACGTATCCTTGGGTAGCCAGTCCCAGCTTGTCCGCAGAGATGAGAAAGTCTCTCAGGTCGTTCGGGGGCATACACAGGACTATAACTGTAAAATAAAGCGGTATCCATTCTAAAAATAATTCATTTTAAAAAGAGGTATATTGTGTACATACAAGGTAATACAAGGCAGCCTGAATTACATTGTACATGCATTGTTGTTTTATGCCTTATGTTTAAGCCTACATGCAGTGAGGCGTTTTAAAGTATTGTTTATTTTCTTTTACGTTTTTGAAAGTTTGTATAAGTACTCATTTTCTAGATTGCCCTTGCGTGTCATTGTGAAAAGAAAATGTGAAATAAAAGCCTATATTCACAGTTTTAAAAAAGTAAGATATTTGTACTTTAATGTGTTATCTTGTTAAATGGATTTTGGATCAATCTATTCTGTGGATCTTCCATGCGAAGATAAATATATAGATTTTGCATGTGTTGCACATCCCATGACATTGAGGACGTTTATCATTTTATTTGTATTTGTAAAGCCTTCGAAAAAATCAGAAAACAATATATATCTGAGTATTACTATAAAAAAACATCTGTTTTTAAGTTCAATGCTCTCATGTCTACAAATAATGAAGCTTTACTAATTAATTTGGCAAAATACATAAAAACGGCATTGGAGGCACGTCAACTATTCTTAAGCGTTCATAATCATACACAACAATCTTAATTACCTATTTTTACTTATTTCTTCACTCTTTGATAATCAAATATTGTTTTACGTGTTTAGTATAACTTTCCTTAAAACCCACATGGTATAATACTTTGTACAAACTATGTATAATATGACTATGTACTATGTACTTGTTTAATAAAATATGTTCTGTTCTGTTCTGACGATAAATATAAACCAATATAAAATTTAGTTTTTTTTTTTTCCTTTTTTCATTAAATTCTCAAATGACATAGAAGGATTATGTTTATTGATGACCAAATAGTATCGAGAGCAATGTGACTTTATGCACCAATTGGTACTCAGATAATTAAAGGTTAACAAAAGATCGATATGGAACTTTTGTTACGTTCTCGCAACGTTTATGTAAATAATGAAACCTAGTGCATTGTTATAGAGAATTTGCTTGTACATAATTCCTACAATAGTATGCAAAGAGGAATTTATTGTTATAATCATTGTTAACCATGAGCTGTATACGTTTCAGTTATTTCTTTAATTACTTTGATTCTGTTTCTTTAATTACACCACACAACTGATAAATGGTCAACAGTGGTTTTCACAAATCGGATGTAACCATTACCAAACAATAACGACATTTAACCACATTGTTGTAGACGACTCTGGAAAACATTGTGGGGAAAGGAGAAATTGCTCGTAACGAGCAATTTCTCCTTTTCCCACAATGCTTTCTGCGCTATCAGAAGTTAATTCTTTAATTTCTTCGCAACTTGAAATGTCGTCTGCAAACTCTTTCAATTTAGAACAGTCGAAAAGTTTGCGTTTGGTAAAGGGTTAAGATGTCTATTTGCTCGGTTCGATACACAACAAACAATCAAACTCACTTTTTGCCTTCGTGTTGATGTCCGTCACCAAGGTGGCCATAGGTTTGTTGATATACTCGTCAAGATCCACAAACTGTACCAACTCCAAGCCGTTCTTCGTGAACGCATCTTTAGCGTCTTGCCCCAGTGATGAACACAACTCGAATTTATTTTTGCTCGAAATGAGGCCTGTAAAGAAGGATAAAACAGAGTTAATCCCCAATATTGCCAAAGTCGAAGTCGAAGCTGTAATTGTAATACAAGAGTTACGTTTCTTGTTTGCACTCAATAAATTTATCAATGCTCATCTTTACATTAAACTGACCATTTATTTCATATAAACGACAATTAAACATTGCACTAGCAATCATCTAGTTTATATCAAGATTCATATATATGTTGACAAACATTTAACCAAAATCAAAGAAGGGGACACAATTTATGCTTTACAATTTCTGTCGAACTTCATCCTGCTGCACGGACGCTGTGTGCGATCGGGACGCCACCAATATGTATTAAGGGGAAGTAATTATTCTGCTTCAATACAGGTGTCGGCCGATCGCTTAAAGGTCATATTTCCCGATAAACAAAATTTTCTTTAATTATGGTTTTTGAATTAGGTCATGGTTTCGTTATGACGTAGGTAATGATTTTTTTCTCATACAGAAGCGAAAATTGTTGTTTTTGACTACTTTTATTCACCTTTATCGATTTTTGTGAATGACTTATCTCCCTTGTTGTGACGTCATTTGTGCTTCAAAGTCATATGAACTATCAGTAAGAAGAATCTAGTTCTCAGTAACGACGGTGTTTTTGCACAAATTTCGGACATTTTAAGTGTTGAATTGTGTTTTGAAAAACGTAAATTGGATATTGAATATGGTATTTTGACAGGTCTTCTGGTGTTATTCTGCTTTTGGTCGCAGGGATGCGAGTTTCTCCCGTTTGCGACGAACATAAAAGCTGCAAAAAGTTTCGATTAGTAAACTGGACCGTGTTTACTTTACAAATAAGCAAACGATATATTCCCCAAACAAGAACAGTAGGCTGTGTTACTTCCACTTCGAAGACGGCAAGTTTATGCATTGTTAGGCGTTTCCAGAGAAATGATTTTATTGATCTTTAAATGATCGGACTCAATTCAAAGTAATTTATACAGGTGAAGACGCTTCAAGTTCATTCTACTTATTGAGTAACCGTTATATTTCCCTTATTTGAAACACACCGACAACATTCACTAGTCTTGCTAGATCTTTATATAGAATTCGCACTGTGTAAATGTAGATAAATTCAAGAAAAGAATAAATCACGTTGATTACACCTTTTTTGAAAGTTAATTTCCTTGAATGACTCTCTTACTCGCCAAGTTAGTTTTGTTTGGAACAGATTAACTATGCTACATACTTAGTTAGGAATACTTAATTAGGATGCTTTACGATTATATTACCTAAGAATTCAAAGGGTTGCAAGAATATGTTAATTTCATCCAACATCATAAGTTATTGTATTGCCATGTCTTTGGGTTTCAAACGCTTAAATACATCTTGTTCTTATTTGCAAAACTTGTTTTATGGTTTAACATAATCGTAGAAACGTTGCAATTGTACATAAATGAGACAAAATGAAAAATGTACGTTGATTGCTATGATAACAAACTGATTAAAACAAGCAAGTTTCTTTTATCTGCCGTTGTCTTTGAATGAAAATTCAAAATAATGAATATTTGATATCCGCAAACTGTCTCTGAACTCATCAACGCATATGATAATGGGTTCGATCTTAACTTAAGCGTCTGCTTTTCGGAATTATGTAAATTTCGGAATTATTTAAATCACACACCTCATTTTTTTGCCATTGGTAATATTGGTTTAAATGACGTATGTCACACTGAAATGCAGGCCCCGGTTTCTCGAAAATACTTAAGTCGATTAACGAACTTATATCCAATACTGGACTCAAAATCAGACTTAAGTTAAGCATGGTATTTGAGTACCGTTTCTTCAATAAATAACGTACTTAAGATAACGTACTTAACTTAAGTTGAGTACGGTAATTTGAGGAAGCTAAAGGGCTTCCTCAAATCTAAGTAGGCTGCTCAAATATGACTGACTTGGCGAGATGCTTGAGACGACATCGACGTTTTTGTCAACGATTCTCACCAATCGCCTCTTCTTTTCGTGTTGGTGACTCCGCAGTTTTTTTTGCCTCCATAACCCATTATATCATAATCGGTGACCTTCATGGCCTATCGAAATCATCGATTTGTAGGGCAGTAAGGGTAACTACATCAGAAATTGCCACCCTTTTGGGACACTCTGTAAAATTACCGATAGTTAATAGCAGTGGTATAGCAAGTTTTAGATTAGTTTTCAATTTAATTCTTATTTTTAATAAAGAAAAGGCAAATCATTTATATGATGACAAAATCAAAACATCTATTTATTCATTTATATTAATGGGTTTAACATTGCTTCCGCATAACTTTCCATACAACTGGTCATATCTGTCAACATATTAATTCGACCGCAGCCAATCTCTCATTCTCAGACCAGTTTTGTGAACGCTTCATCTTCTCAATGTTTGATCTTTTAGTTTTGATGACGTCGATGATGACGTCGATGACCCGCGATTTGACAGATATTCCCGTAATTTTATGTCTATTTTACCTCATATGCTGGAGAGCGTTTTGATAAGGCCACTTACAACAGTAAAAAAAGTAAATATTTGAGCTTGTTATTTGACTCAACTGAGTACGTACTTAAGTACGTTCAAGAAACGAACTCAAATTGTGAACTCAGCTAAGCTTGGTATTGATCTTAAGTATCTTATTAAGTTTTTACTTAAGTATATACTTAAGTATTTTCGAGAAACCGGGGCCTGGTGTTCAAACATGATTATTACAAGTTTATATTGATAATTTAGTAATAAGATCACTAAATATATAATTTACACATTTGAACATAATCTCTTTGTTTACAATTTAATTGATTATTGTCATTTTACCTCACATACAAAGGGTCAATCAACAAACATTGAACATTACAAGGATTAAGGGTCGTGATGCAAATTAACACCAATCTGCCACATTTGCACAGTATGTTTCAAGTCTCAAGTCCTTTATTGTTTAGGCGAAAGATAGCCTCTGGCGTTAATCTCTTAAATATCTCTGTTGTTAATTAACAGGTCTGACACGTTCTGCTATTCCAGACATGAAATAACAAGCGTCAAATCTCACACTTTCCATGTTTGGCAATTAGATTTATCTAAAAAATCCATTGTTAAGATATAACCAATTAAGACCAAACTCTCACAGGATGTTTGGATTGATAAGGTGTCAAGACATATTTATCTCTCAATGTGACTTACGTCTGATACTTTGTCGTTATGATATTCAAAGAAATGAACATGTTGTCTTTTCTATTAGAATAGTTTGACACTTCAATAAGTATATGATAATCAGTATTCACCAAAACGGTATTAACTCTATGTTTTCAACAAAAAAAAAACGTTTTAACATCAAAATCAAGTTTTGTCAAATTGATATTTAAATTCCAAAATCATAAAAAATAAATTCAAATATGTTTATTTAAGGTTGTTAGTAAAATAAACTATGACGATTTTCTTGTTTTAGCTGTTAATTATTAAACCTGTCCGAAAATTAAATGCTCAATATGTCAAGACTACTTACACGAGAGAAAACGAACATAAATGTAAAGTGAATATTAAGAACAATTCTTAAGTCTGTCAAAACAGTTGATCTAGAAAGACGACATCGGAATCAATTTCGAAATCATAGACCTCTTACTGGGGGTGGAGTTACTGGAAAGTTGCCGGATGATTTTAACAAATACTCTTGAATGTGCCAGTGTTTAGTTTTGAAATTTGGATGTGTGGTGAAAATGTGAGTTAAAGGATAACCTTCGTATCACAAGTAAGTTGATGTGTGGTGAAAATGTGAGTTAAAGGATAACCTTCGTATCACAAGTAAGTTGGGTTATAATACGGTTTGTTTGTTCGCAATTTATGATCTTCTCCCGTTTCATTTCATGTATTGATAAGACAATGCAGGGTGAATTTGACAGTTAATAGTTATACGATGTACGGTTTTAACACAATTCGTTTATTCAGATATATGTCTTTGTTTACTACTCAATTAAAACCTTAATGCTAATACACGATCATTGACGAAAAAGTACTCGTGGTTTTTTTTTCAACAAATATTTATAAAAATAGCTGTTTTCACAAATATCGTCAAAATTTCAAGCCAATTCTTACATATGAAAACATTTACAAATCCTTTTAAATTTACGCGTTACGTCACTTACTCTTTTTCTTTCCAGAAGAATATTCTTATAATATGAAACATATTCAATAAAGAAAATGCACTGTCAATCCAAACATTGACTTAATGATTGCTATTTCGAGGAAAATCGTCCAAATTTCAAGCCGTTCCTTTCATATGAACGCATTGACATATCCTTGTAAATTCACGCATTAAGTCACTAATTTATTTTTTTCAAATGGATATTCTTATTATATGAAAAGTATCCAGTATAGAAAATTCACTGTCAATCCAAACGATGACTTAAGAATCATTTATTTCAAGGAAACTCGTCCCAATTTCAAGCCGTTCCTTTTATATGAACAGGTTTATGCAATGACAAATCCATGCAAATTCACGGGCTAAGTTATTAATTTATATTTTTTCGAATCGATATTCTTATAAAATGAATCATATTCAATAAATAAAATGCGTTGTCAATCCAAGCAATGACTTTAGGATCCTTTATTTGAAGAAAAACACCAATTCTAACCAGCGATCGCTCTTGACGCCCTTTACATGGCGCATTCAGTGGATCACGAGTGACGTCACAGCAAAGGGAAGTAAGTCATACGAACTTTTATTAATCGGTGCGCTATGACGTTGATTTATGACGTAATGCGTTATGCTAAAATGTTGCAAATAATTTCAATGTGATTCTTTTAATTCATATTTTAATTTTATGAAATAAACCCAACCTGTACATATGACCTTTAAGGCCATATAGTTTGTCTCCACTACATATACTGAACGAACACTTAAAGGCACATCAAAGGAGAGAAGTAAAAATAAATAACTGAAAAAATATATGGAGTTCTTTTATTATGTTCATTAAAGTCATGAAAATACATTTAGGAATGCCTTGAGACCCTATTAAATAGACTCATTTAAAATAAGTTATTTTGTGCTTGAAATATAGTCGTCTCCAATTCAATCATGTTTATCAACAACCTGTTTGTTTACATATTCAAAATAACGAATTCTGATTGGTCGGTTTAAAAATGTTTGTATCAACTGTCAAGGTTAGAGGTGAAGAATCAGGAAATCTGAATTATAAAACTTGCTAATCTGGGTTATTTCTGGTTTACTTTCACATTTAAGTTGTGCTGATTGTGTTTTCTGGTGGTAACTATTTGAATCTGTCCAAACGTTTACCAAATAATAAAGTTTGATATAGCCTTTATCTCCTTTAATGGGCCTTTAATACATATAGGATATCGTTCGCATTAATTCATTTAAAGGATAAATATGATATAAGCTGGATGAAATCAAACACTCCTCATGTTAAGACAATGCCTTAAATTCGATGTATGTACGACGTGACTCACCGATATTTTTCCACGAGTACTGTTTGATCAGCACCACAAGAGCGTCTGTGAAGGCGGATAGTTGCCCGTATGTTGTGATGGCGCTGCTGAGGTTGGTCTGTCGATGCACTGTGGGTAACCAGGTAATGGTTGGGACGCTCTGCTTTATAACCGATATCAGCGTGGAGACGAACGACAGGGCTAGAAAAGATGAAAACGAGTTAAAAGGTCATACACTTATTATTGTGGAGGACAGCGGTCTATGGGTAGAGCGTCGTCGGCTTTTGAACGCGAGGGTCGTGAGAAGCGGAATCTACCTTGCAACCGTTCATTAATTCGGCGCAATTACTGGCTATGTATTCAGGAAGCAGATTATAATTGATTGATATAAGTTGTAAGAACTTGATTTACAATCGATGTAAAATAAATAGATTTAAACTAAAAGTATTACTTTTTATATCTTAAAGTTGCATGTATTCCACCTTGACAAAGTCTTGTTCTAAAACCGATATTAGCGTTGAGACGAACGACAGGGCTGTCTTAGATGAAGACGAGTTAAAGGGTCATACACCTGTAATTTTTCATATCTTAAAGTTGCATGATATATTCTCACATGACACAGTCTTGCTCTATAACCGATATTAGCTTTGAGACGAACGACAGGGCTGTCTTAGATGAAGACGAGTTAAAATGCCATACACCTGTAATTTTTCATATCTTAAAGTTGCATAATATATTCTCACATGACACAGTCTTGCTCTATAACCGATATTAGCTTTGAGACGAACGACAGGGCTGTCTTAGATGAAGACGAGTTAAAATGCCATACACCTGTAATTTTTCATATCTTAAAGTTGCATAATATATTCTCACATGACACAGTCTTGCTCTATAACCGATATTAGCTTTGAGACGAACGACAGGGCTGGAAAATAGGAAGACTAGTTAAAATTGCATACAAAATGTATGTAAACAAATAGATTGTCGATAAACTTACACGAATTGGAGTCAACTATATTTCAAGTACAAAATAACTTAGTTTAAAGGAGTTTATCAAATATGGTCTCACAACATTCATTAATTAATTTTCAAAACTTTTATGAACATATTAAAAGAACTCCATTTATTTTTTCAGTAATTTATTTGTACTCATATTTTTTCATGTACCTTTAAAGGTGCGTCTTCGACTGCGATTTCTCTACCTCGTGTTAGGCGGAACGCCGTTGTAAAGCATGTGTTTTCATATACCACAAGAACCGAAAAGTTTGCTGTCAACTCGTGCGGTGAACACAATGTGGCTATCAAAAATAGGTAAAAAAAGTGCTTATGGGGCGGGGCATCTTCTTCGGACATATTATCGTAATTATCGGTCACGTCATTCCCTTGCCTGTGTAAATGATTCACACAAAAAATAAAACGCATATTTTTTATTTCTATATTGATTATATTTTTTGTTATCTATTTCTATTTTTTTTTTTCATCAAAAACTTGAAACAAGTACATGAGATTGTACCTGATTCGATCCTTTTTCAACATCTTTCTTTCTTTTTTCTTAGCACCCCCATCCTCCCGAAAAACTCTAAATATATCTCTGTTGTGATTATACGGATTGAATGAGGGCCAGGTGTCGCTTTATCTGTGACTGACCTATGTACTATCTATAATTAGGAGAATGGTTTGATAGAGTACCGCAACGTGCTTGGTGATTTGGGATTATCTAGGTACTCAATCGAATATTCACTTCGGCTTAACCCTTTCCCAAACAATAACGACATTTGACGACTTTAGAAAACAGTGTTGGAAAAGAAGAAATTGCTCGCAACGAGCAATTTTTCCTTTTCCCACATGTTTTCTGCCCTATCAGAAGATTATTTTCCAATTTCATCACATTTTGAAATGTTGTATGCAAACTCTTTCAATTTGGGACAGTCGAAAATTTGTTGTTTGGGAAAGGGTCAAGATTACCTATGTAAGATGGGTATTCTTGTTGAGAATTCTATAATTCTGTGCACGATCTACTACTTTCATTGTTAAATAAACACTGTTTTGCGTAAACCCAAACCACCGCAAAAAAGAAAAAAAACACATTAACGAATGAACCTTTAGTGTGCACAATTTTCCGACACAAAAATGCACGTTTGCATGTTTTTAAAAAGTTTTTACTTTTTTGTTGTTTTGTATAAAAGCCTCCGATAAACAAAAGCCATGCATGCAAGAGGAGATACGTTTAAAAAATAAATGCTTGTCACTAGAATTATTTCCTTCATTTATTTTTATTTCAATATTGTCAAATGCATTTGCTACAAACGTATTTCATAACGTATGTATGTATAAGGGTTCAAAGTCAAAACCTCATTTTAAGTTTTTTTAACGGAAAATATAGGCAAGCATTTCAAGTGTTTACTTAGGAGCGTTATCATTTTTGATATTTTTCGCGTCCAGGCGTTGAGAAATCGTTTGTTTCAATTGACATACCGGTTCGGGCAAAAATGGGCATTTTAAAGTCTACCAAAAATACCAAAAAATATCCGATTTTAGCACCAGGTATATGTATAAAGCACTTTTAAGTATAAGATGTGTCTTGTTTTAAATAGACCATACGTTGGAATAAACGAATCTTTCGTGAAAGAAACCAAATGTACCTAATGGGCGCATAATGCAATATCGGGTCCGTTCTAATGGACTTCACAGCCTAACATGAAACACCATTTAACCTTTAGAATGCTGGGTAATTTTCATAAAATATATATTTCTGTGTCGTCTGCTTTAAAAAGACCCTTACATTTCCGCTTAATTTTGTTGAGGAAAGATACTCAGAGAAGCAAACAGGTTATATCACAGGCCAGGCGCCAATTTACTTGTAAATTGGCGGCCGGCCCGGATCTAATTTGTTTGCATAAGCATGAAGTCGGTTCCAGCACTATAAGGGTTAACGGATATTTCTTAACCCTTTTCAAAACAACACATTTTCGACTGTCCCAAATTGAAAGGGTTTGCAGACGACATTTCAAAATGTGATGGAATTGAAAAATAATCTTCCGATAGAGCAACCTTAAGGGAAAAGGAAAAATTGCTCGTCACGAGCAATTTTTACTTTTCCCTCAATGTTTTCTAAAGTCATCTGCAACAAAGTGGTCAAATGTCGTTATTTTTTGGGAAAGGGTTAAGGCAGCCTTTTCGTCCTTGCCGGTTCCACATTATCTTTTGCTCTTCTCCCCCACTCTGTCATGCTCGTACGGGCCAAAACGTGTCAAGTCTTATACCAACTCAACTCAATTCAACTTCATTTGGCATTCGGCAACAAAATATGTCATTGGCCATTTACAAAACATTTCAAAAATATCGCCACGACAATTACAAAAACCAATTAGGAAAAATACATATAAGTGTAAAAATAAAACATACAAATCTATATCAAATCACTTTATATATCTCGCTTCACATATATATTTGCAAAGAGCGAGAGGGAAAAGAAGTTGTTAATAGTTGTTTTCTAAATAGTCATTGCGTCTTTTCGTAGCTAATTTAGGGAATTAAGCAACTATTACCTGACATTGTTTGTTTTTTATGAGAGAACATCAACAAATTCATGGACATTTGGCCACCTCATCTTTTGATAAACTAACCTCAAATCGAAGTATTTCGGACAAATGCCAAAGAAATGATTTTCTGGTTCCGCCTGTTTTGTTTTTTTATCACAAAGCTTACATATTCTATTCTGTCTTTCAACATTATAAAATCGTCCGGTTTTCAACGACCAAGGCAGTGATGGAAGCCCCCAACAGTACCATGGCCTAAAACACCCATGCACCGACTTCAACCCTTTTTTATCGGAGGCAGGTATCTAGTAATGAATAAAGGGGTTGTAGGGATTGTGTGTGGGTGTATGTTATGTGTTATGAGACAGTGAGTTAATGGGTATCAATACAGAAGGCCACATTTAAAATGAAAATGTGTGGTTTAGTATTGCTGTATGTCTTTCCTTGTTACCGTCTTTAACTAAGGATATTATTATTATTATTATTATTATTATTATTATTATTATTATTATTATTATTATCATTATTATTATTATTATTATTATTATTATTATTATTATTATTATTATTATTATTATTATTATTATTATTAGTCATTATTATTATCATTATTATTATTATTATTATTATTATTATTATTATTATTATTATTATTATTATTATTATTATTATTATTATTATTATTATTATTATTATTATTATTATTATTATTATTATTATTATTATTATTATTATTATTATTATCATTATTATTATTATTATTATTATTATTATTATTATTATATTATTATTATTATTATTATTATTATTTATTATTATTATTATTATTATTATTATTATTATTATTATTATTATTATTATTATTATTATTATTATTATTATTATTATTATTATTATTATTATTATTATTTAGCCCCAGGAAGCAGAATCGAGAGCGACTAATTTAAGCTGTAAGAACTTGTTTCACAATCGATGTAAAATAAATGAGTTTAAACTAAACTAAACAAACGAAGCCCATTGTCAGTGGAAAACAATTATCTTCATGGAAGAAGAATCTGATCTGGAAAAATGCCAGGTAAAAGTTTGAAAGGTTTGTACGAATATATATTGGGCGACAGTGGTGCAGAGTTAGCGCGTCGACCTCTTGCATCTTGGATCCCGGGTTCGAATCCCCATTAGTACTAGTTTAGTATCAAGGAAGCAGTCATCGAGTGTAGCTTTGAACAAGCGTTAAGCTTCCTTCACAACCGGTGTAAAACAAATCTGGTAAACTAAATAGTGCGGAAAATGTAACACCTACTGACGTTTACTTAGGCGTGAACGATATATGAGTCCTAACTATGAAGTCTTCATTGTATTGATAAAGTCTATTTTTCAAGTGTTGCGAAAGTTTTGTGGATGTAGACGTTAAAAGACGAAACTTTGAGAGACAGACCCAAGAATACTCGTGTCTATGTTAATATAACGTAGAATAGCCAGAATCCGCCATTTTGATTCTTTCCATTGTCGGATTACTTCGGTCGTTCTTGGTATACATCGGTCGGGCCGGAACTACTCGTTTTGCATCCGTTTACGCTGATCCGTGTAAACATCCGTCCCCGGGGCATAGTGATAAAGGCGTCCGCCTCGGGACGGGGAGGTCGAAGGTTCGAGCCCAACGGTAGGCATTTGACTGGAGAA
Source organism: Cerastoderma edule (assembly GCA_947846245.1). NCBI lineage: Eukaryota > Metazoa > Mollusca > Bivalvia > Cardiida > Cardiidae > Cerastoderma > Cerastoderma edule. The sequence goes on from OX401411.1 coordinate 38,742,306, forward strand.
TGTTTCTCGTGGGGCTTGTTCCGAAATGGCAGGTGCGTAAGCCGCGAGCTAGTTGAATTTAATGGTTACCGACTAATATCCGCTAGGCGCCTAGCAAAGTGAAAGCAGTTAGGAGGTACTTGGTATAATCAGTGAAAAGTGTCTCATAAGCCAAAACTGGCTGGTCCTTTCAATAGGGGTGACACTATAATAAAATAACCTTTACCTTTACAAAGTCTTATTATCTCGTATCGGAAATCGGTGTATTTATAACGGATTACCGAATCGTATGGAGGGACTTAGGTCTAATCGTTTAGGAAGTATTCGATTAAGTCAATGACAAATAGATAGCGATTTCATAAGGTCCCATTGCAACACCTTAATCCTGCGTGAAACCAGGCCGGCAAGAAATGAGTCATAAGGAAACAGTGACGTAGATAATTTTGCGATATCGGTGGATAATTAAATGCTCAATGCATTTTATCCTTCGCTTATTCATAGATATGAGAAAAGTTGGAAGTTAAAAACCAATATCTTTAAAATTACACAACAGCTGTACTGTAAAATGATACACATGGACGAAAAACATTGAAAGCAAAATGAGATCGTTTTTTATTCTTTGAACTGTTTAAATCGTGACATTGCTTCTGTAATATACCGCATATAGACTGTGCATACTTAGATAAATTGGCGCTTCCTGAACTAATAATGCTTTCAATTGCTACTTTTAATTGCATTGCATACAACAATACAAAAGCAATATTTTTTTCCGAAGACATTCTATTTTGACCTTCAAATGTTCTATTCTGTGAACAGACACCTCTAAAACTTAACAGTCGTCTTTCCAATTGACGACTGTCTTCTTACGTTAACATTTCCGTTTCTATGTCATACAAAAGACAAAGTGACCATTGTGATAATATAAATCATACATTATACAATTCCAAGTTAATGGACATTCTCCTTCGCAGTGATCTCCCTTTTCATTTGGTTAGGAGCTCTCTGCTATCACAGAAAAAATCCTTCCAGATCTGTAAGGATTATATTTTTTTCATTATAAATTTTTTAATCGAAATCTGAATACAGCATTTTTCAAATTTTAGAAGTTAGACTTCTTTGGCCCATTAATTACAAAAAAATAATGGCAAACTATATTTATATGTAAAAAACCGACAGAAGTTGCAAAAATCGTAATCAACCCAGTTCGTAACCTTATTGTTCTTTCTTGGTTGTTCACAACAAGGGGCCGTAACAGCCAACCCAGGAAAGGTTTATTCTATATAAAGAAGCAATAAAGTACATATGGTCATGCTCTCAAAGTAACGGACATCAGCAGTGTATTTTCGTTATAAAAAAGATCGTTTTGAGGTAGATTCTATAATACACATTTTGAAACAAATTACATAGTCATGACTGACAAGACTGACGAATCTGTCAAAGTAATGCATTACTTTGATTCAACAATCATTTTCAAAGCATGGCATGTTGAATTCAATCCTAAATAACCCATTTCTTTGGCGTCTACGATATAATGCCTGGGTCACATGACTGTATCTGTCGTCACGTGATTTCTATGATGGCAGAGGTGCTGTACTGTAGTGAAACAAAGGGAAGTATTCCTGCGCGGAGTTTGGTTAATGGATAGATAAATGTAAATAAAAAACGAAACACAAGTAACAAACGTCTGACATTACGAATTGAAGTTATACACGTCGGAATCCTGCGTTACACTGTAGGTGGGGTATTTATCATGCTTACTGTATTATGTTATATAAACCTGTGGTATATGGACTTATTGAAATTCAATGAATGAGTCGGGATTTGGGGGATATTTATTTGTTATATAAAGGTCAATTAATTTCTCTTTTACATACCTTAAAAGAGGTCAGTTCATACTGACACAAATCCCGAAATTGAGAGTGTATAGTGTTTTGTAGGTTGGATAAAACCTTATTTGGGACCGGATGAAAAAGAAATCCAAACGTTCTACCTTCCTAAAATCTTTTGATAGTTTGGATTAAAAATGGTCCTTTTTCCAAATAGATTAAAGGTCTAAATGGTAACATTGCTGGATAAATAAAAAGGGCATTGTCAAATAAAGCTATGCACCGATTTATCATCATTGTTTATATCTAATTTTTCTTGCCTTTTTTCATAAGTGTGTCATCTTTTCTTATGTTAATTTGGAAATGTTTCTATTCTTATGTCCTTATTACTCTTACATACAACTGTATAATGTGGTGACAATGCTTTTTTGTGTTTTGTTTTGTAGTTTTTTATCAATATAATTTTTTTAAAATGTGTTCTTCTTTTTTATCTTTTTCAAAAATACTTTTTTTATCTTCTATCTTCCATTATTTCAACATCATCTAATCTCTTATACATCCATAATGGAGTGGCATTATATCTTTTATGAAATTGATTTTTTTTTCAAATTTTTTTTTTATGAATGTACAATGATGATATGTAAATAAAGATTACTTCTAACTTCGGTCCATTTCAGTGACGAGCCAATCTACAGGGATGGCGTACAGTATTACGTAAGACTGATTAGATGGGATTGTGACTGTTTGCCTTGGCACAAATTAGCCGAAAATGAACCTTTCGGACATGAGGGTAAGATGTCGACGCAGACCCGCATGTCCGTGTGGCACAGGCTGGTCCAGGACACATTTTGCGCTACATAGAGGATGAATATCATTTTACATTAGTATGTCCTTATTTTAGAGATCTTAGATTCAACTTACATCCCAAAACACTGCTAATCACCCAAATATGTTTAAATTCGGCAAGTTACATAACACCAATAAGACACCACTTCTCATCCGACTATCCAGTTACTACAAACACACATACAATTTAAGAAGAAATAACTTTTCTATAAAACAATAGATTATTGAAGAAGCACTTAAAAGTGTGTTATGTTATGTCATGTTATGTCATTCTACACTAGAAAATTACGCGAATACGAATATTTACTCAGACGTGTTCTTCGCTGTTTCCCGTCAATGCAATTTACAAGAATTCGAGGACGACATTACAAAGCAAAAGGGAAGTAGTTCGTATTTGTGTTAACGTTCACCTAAAGACAATATGCTTTATATATAAAATTATTCAGCAGAGGTCGGACAAATATTCTACCTTGGCAAATGCTAATTTCTCAAAGAGGCATCACTAGTTTTACGTTATCATAATTGTTCTATTTCAACTTATAACCGAATCTATTTCCGACTTGATTCCGATTGAGTCATTTTCAAAACTGTATTGATAGAAAGCTGTTGGAACATATATACACATATATGCATATTATTGTTTTTGACTTTTAAAGAACATGAATGTTGTAATCATGAAGTAGCTTTTTTCTTTAATTCTGATAATTTGATTGCGGTATGGCATTTAACGAAATACATCACCGGAATTCTTAACGTGTCAGTCGAGCCAAGTCGAAACTTCACGTGGATGTGCAAAGCGAGATTTTTCTCTGGACAGCGTTTAGACAATGAAGTTAACGCCGATCTATTTGGTTACGGTATCTTAAGACAATATTGATAGATTAAACTACTCCGTTATCTTAACATTTAACCCCGGATATATTCGACAAAGATAGAAAATGACTGATCAATGGTATATGTGAGATAATCCTCCGACAATCGAATGATAAATGTGTTTGTTTATGTGTCTTCGTTTACCCTTATAGCTCCGGAGCCGAGCTCATGCTTATGCAAACAGGTTGGGTTCAGGCAAGCCGCTAAGTAAATTGGCGGCTGGCCTGTGATCTAACCAGTTTGCTACTTTGAGTATCTTTCCTCGTCATAATCTAGCAGATATTTTAGGTCTTTGAAGACAGACTACACAAAAATACATTTTTAGAAAATTACCCAGCATTCTAATGGTTAATAAAACTTGTCACAGTAAAAACGGGTTCGCGAACCGACATCCGTTTTTTAGGATATGAGAGCATTTCTACACGAGCAAACGATATTTGTAAATAACGATTTCGGGGAATTTCTGTGTCGACGGAAACAAACAGATGATTTAAAAAAGACATAAAACGGAAAAGTACTTTAACAACGGACACAAATAATGTTGCAAAAAGAATAATTTCTCTCAAATTTTCATCAAGGTATACTGTTGTCACATCGTCCGATAGTTTAAAGACTTTTCCAGTAAGCTGATAACTTTTTTTCTCGCTGTAAAAAGCAATCAGCAAACAATTGTGAAAGATTATCAAAAGACAGATGACGACGAAAGAAAAACATTGCATGTGTTACAATGTATTAAATGTTTCCACTAAATACAGGTTTACAAAACTTTCTATATAAATTAAAACTCTGCAGTTACCATAATGGTTTGGATATTTGCAATAAATACAGCGTTACAAAAACCTTTCAATATAAATCAAAACCCTGCATTTACCAAAATGTTTAGACTGTTTGCATTAAATACAGCGTTACAAAAACCTTTCTGTATAAAGTAAAATCCTGTATAATATGTTTGCAATAGATACAATTGGACAAAAGAAAACCTTTCTTAGTGAAACAAGTTCATGTATTTACAACAATGGTTTGAATGTTCGCAATAAATACAGCTCAATAAAAAGCTTTCTATATAAAGCAAAACTTTGCATTTACCATACTATGATAGAAGTTTTCATTAAGTAGTTCAAAGTTCTATAGATGGTTTAATAATATCTTCCTATCAGAAGTATCACATTTAACACCTACTCTAAACTGTTAAACTTATGACCCCAATGGCGACTTCAAATTTTACTTTATCTAGCAAACCCATCGACGGCTTTGCTAAGCATTCGACTGTGGTAATGACCATACTTCGAATACTAACCAGCATTGCAGATGTAAAAATAATGTTACCAAAGCAACAGCAGTGAGTGAATAAAAAGTTTATTCATGTAAAAACCTTACTCCTAAAAGTGTAAAAGTACAGGTAAGGCCAATTGCAGAATAATACTTTTATAACACCGTACCATGTTGTTTATCCTACATCAAAATGTGGTCCTTAACAACCCAAAGACCTGCTTTTCTAACAGACTTATTCACACGGAACTGAATCATTGGTCCGAGATTTTCGGGGATTTACACGGGTGGTTGACAGACTGTATGTCATAAGCTGTAGTAGGAACTGCTCGGCATATTCCGTCAATGCGTTTTTAATGAAAATTGTCGCGCTTTTAACATTTCGTCACATTGATTAATGGTATAAAAGGAAAGATTGAAATAAAAAGGTTAACTACGCAATGCGATCAATTTACCCTTTTGTTATTTGTTTGGTTTATATGGCGTTAAACGCCGTGTGAACAAATTTTCAGTTATTCTAAGACATTCTCTGATCCAACAGTACTAGGCTGGGCTCTAAAGTGACTTGGCGAAGGTCACTCCCACGAAACCAGAAGTGACGTTGGCGCTCGAAACCGGAATCCCCGAATTCTAAGTCAGCCATTTTAACCACTTGGCCACCCAGTACCCCCATTCGGAACACCTCGGCCATTTCTTAAAATAACCTCGGAGGTAATGGGGAGCCATTTTTGAAAGTAGGTCAGCGACGAAGGGCCAATCGTATCTACTCGGCAATCTCCGTAACAAGCCGGGGATTGCCGAAAAGAGCCGATTGACAAAATATGAAACAAAGATGTGTTGATATGATCATCTTTAATGAAAAGGGTAAACAAACTATTCAATTGTGATATATAACCAATTTTTGTGTATTAAAATACATATTTAGTGCCTATGTGCATTTTGCGTTATCCGCCGGAAATAAGGCGAATTACCCCAGGATTTCTGGTGTATTCATGTACTGCCTACGAGGTATATCTACCGACTTGTGACGGGGATCGCCGAGTAGATACGATTGGCAGTACCCCCTCTGTTATAGTGGTTTCTGGGATTGTCTTGCAGCAGCAAATACGTTAAATTCAGGTGAATAGAAATAAGGGGTTTGTTACATGGAAACAAGTTTAACCTTGTTGAATTAGCCTATTTAGTGTTATCTTGAGTAGGAGATCCCTCTGTAGGGGTGCATACGATTCTTGATTTATGAATAGGGATGTTTGCTTCCGGTACGATATATGATATGTTATAATCGGTTTCTTCCATAACAAATACCTTTTCAACGTCGTTATAGAACCGCTAGCCTGGAGGTTCATGGCAATCGGAACTACTCGGGTATTTCCGAGGACTGATAAATACTCTTTTTTCGTATATTAGTGTAGGGTTACAGTATTTCGGGTAAATCGTCCCCGGCTTATAACACATTTCCTATAAGCGTCCAAGTTAATTAGTTCAATGTATATGCAAGTTTTGAGCATCATTTTACATACTATTTTAGTGGTAACTCATACATAATAGTGACATAATCAGTTGTGGTGTATGTTACTGTTTCCTCCTTCAAAATGAATGACTTTTTAGATTTCAAATTTAAGAGCTATATTTTGAAACGAAAGTTTAATGACGTAAGTCTCACGAAATGCAATATGGCGGTATCCATATTATCTCAGATGCGTTTTCACTGGATAAACCCGGTGTGTTCAGGCGGGGAATACGCACGGACAAGGTCCCCTGGCTATAGGCGTGCTTGTGAAGCATAGCAACAGACTGTAATGCAGCAAATGTAAAGCTGTATTCTGATTGGTCAAAAATACGGCATTTGGATCGGTCCTATAGCGTAAGGTAGAATGCTCTATAGGTTATATGTAATATGTACCATATATCTATGATTTATCAAAGTAAAATACGCATTTGTGATTGGAAATACAGATATGTTTCAGTGATACTTCTTGATAGAGGTACATGAAATAGAGTTTTCTATATTTAGAACACGAATGATGCAAAGTACCACAAAGCAATGGGTTGCTATTTTTTACTGAATTATCTTAAGGTAAAATACCCATAATCCGCAGTTTTGAAACTCATTATTTTGTCGGATTACTTCGGTCGTTTTCGGTACACATTGTTTGGGGCTGGAACTATTTGTATCAAATCAACTAGTTTCGGCCGCAACCGATGTTTACCGAGAACGACCGAAGTAATCCGGTGAGTTAATGTGGCATTTCGAAATGGCGGACTGTTGGTATTCTACCTTAAAGCGCTACATTGTGGATGTTTTACCCAAGTCAATATTTACGACTTATGTTAAGAATCTTTTCAATCTACATAGTTTTCCAGTTTCTAACGATATTCATGATAAGCGGGTATACAGTGAAGCCTCGTTTATCCGGACCCCGATTATCCGAATGTCTCGCAATCCGAACGAAATTGTAAGGGAACGGAATATTTGACCAGTTTGTTGCAGACAACTTTTGAAAACATTGTGGGAAAAGGAGAAATTGCTCGTGACGAGCAATTTCTCCTTTTCCCACAATGTTTTCTGTGATATCAGAAGATTATTTTTGGGACGGTGGACAATTTGGCGTTTGCTAAAGTGTTATAAGTATACACGTGCATACAGACCGTTTATGTCTTAATGTGTATAAGAACATGCGCCACTTCATTAGTCCGGATGAATCGATAATCCGGACATTTTGCTGGGACCGTACGTGTTCGGATTAACGAGACATCACTGTATCATCATATGCATAGTCAATAAGTCAAAAACACGAAAGCTTGACAATCAAGGCGTTACAAAAAACAATTAAAAGGTCCTTAACTAAGGATCATTACTTTGTTTCATTTTCAACTAGAGGAAAGTCTCATTTTGTCACCATGTTTGTATGAGTCGGCTGCAGCCGACGATTTATAAACTCATTGTGATGAAAGAATAAAGACTGTTGCTCATCTGTATTTGCTCACTTCCCGGATATAACGTATTTCGATTAATGCGTTCACGTAAATAGATGTAAGTGTTCACGTTATTCTGTTTAAACGTTCACATAACTCGGTAAAAGCGTTCACGTAATTCTGTAAGAGAGTTCACGCAATTCGATAAAAAAAGCGTTCACGAAATTCGGTTAGAGCGTTCATATCATTCGGTAAAAGCATGTATGTAATTCGATGAAAGCATTCACGCAATTCGGTAAAAGCATTTACACAAATCGGTAAAAGCATGCATGTAATTCGATGAAAGCATTCACGCAATTCAGTAAAAGCATGCATGTATTTCGGTAAAAGCATTTACACAAATCGGTAAAAGCATGCATGTAATTCGATGAAAGCATTCACGCAATTCAGTAAAAGCATGTATGTATTTCGGTTAAAGCATTCACACAAATCGGTTAAAACATGCATATAATTCGATGAAAGCATTCACGCAATTCAGTAATAGCATGCATGTACTTCGGTAAAAGCATTCATGTTTTTCGGTAAAAGCATACATGTGATTCGGCAGAAGTGTTCATGTAATTCGGTAAAAGCATACATGTGATTCGGTAGAAGTGTTCATGTGATTCGGTAAAAGCATGCATGTCTTTCGGTAAAAGCATTTATGTAATTCGGTAGAAGTGTTCATGTACTTCGGTAAAAGCATTCGCGTAATTCCGTAAAAGCATTCGCGTAATTCGGTAGAAGTGTTCATGTACTTCGGTAAAAGCATTCGCGTAATTCCGTAAAAGCATTCGCGTAATTCGGTTAAAGCATTCATGTAATTAGGTTTCGTATTTCTTGTAATTCGGTAAAAGAAAGCTTTCACATAATTCTGTAAAAAAAAAAGTGTTCAACAAACCCTGAGCACATGCTGGTCCCACAATGGCGGAGACGGAGAGGTTGGTGGCGAAGTCGTAGGCGTATATGAGCGAAGTGACCTCCTCGCATTGACTGTCCCTCCAGTGAACGGTCAGATTGTCCAAGTACCGCCTCCGGACCTCCCGGCTGGCCAGGTGGATGACCCCGGCCGTCGTCTGAATCTCGGGGAAGCCCGTGTACTGTGCCTGGCTAGAGACCAAGTAGCCAACGTCCAGAGAGGTGCTGGGTTCGAATCGCTGCGAGATCACGAAAACGATTAAAATCCATGTTTGATGAATAGTGTACATTTTTGTTTGGATTTGTTAGTGTTTTTTTTTTAATTTTCTTTTAGTATGTATGCTTTAGGTTTGTTTTGTTTTTGCACTGTTAAGTAAACGTCGAAATTGTATCTGATTTAATGGTTGAAATGGGTTATTGCTTATTATTCCATAGAGATCCAATTCTTAGTTGAATATAAATGAGAGCAAAATCTTGACTGATATTAACATATCTATCAATGGTTGATCTTTTAACGTTTGTTGACAAAATGGCATTATCGTTCTACTGTATAAAATTCTAGTTCTTCAAACTTCTACTAAATCGAATTCCCTGAATAAATATAATAACTTGAAACACATTTCATATATGATAATTAAGTTAACCACGTGTGCAATCACATGTTAGTATTGCTATTTATGTTACAGTAGTACCGTTTGCTTGAATGCTACACATACATGTTTATGTCAATTAAATCAACTTTTCTTTTAACAAATCACACATAGGTCTTAATAGAATTATCAAAATGCGGGGAAATAATTTATCTACGTTTTCTATATATATTCACATCATTCATTTTACAATTCCTTTTCCAAACGGTCTCAATATAAACTAAACGCAATCCGTTCACACGTATGTCCAAATGCTTAATATTCACTTATTTTGGTATAAACACCCGTTGTTAAAGATAACTTTAGCATAACAGCGATAATCCCATTTTGAGAGGTATGACTAAATCTCTGGTGTTATCTGATTGGACAAGTATCTCCCAAAATCGGATGTGTCCGATTTCGTTCGGCCAAACGAGGGAGAAAATGGACCGCTTTTATGCGTGCGTAAAATATTTCCCCGGCTGAGCCAGTGTCTGAATGTACATGCTAATCAGAGGCGGAAACTTCCTTGTTTGTTGAGTTTAACCCTTAGAATGTTGACAAAATCTAATGTGAGAACTTGTGACCAGACCATTTTCCAATTACTTGTATATTTTTGTGTTTGTAATTCACTGTAAAAAGATTTAAGACAATACGATATGTTTAAATGCCCATTAAAGGAGATTAATGCTATATTAAACTGTATTATGTTTTGGTAAACTTTTGGACAGATTCAAAAAGGTATCGCCAGAAAACACCATCAGCACAACTTAAATGTAAAAGTAAACCAGAAATAACCCAGATTAGCAAGTTTTATAATTCAGATTTCCTGATTCCTCACCTCTGACCTTGACAGTTGATACACACATTTTTGAACCGACCAATCAGAATTCGTTATTTTGAATATGTAAACAAACAGATTGTTGATAAACATGATTGAACTCAACTATATTTCAAGCACAACATAACTTATTTTAGATAAGTCTATTTAATAAGGTCTCTATGCATTCCTAAACTAATTATCATGACTTTTATGAACATAATAAAAGAACTCCATATATTTTTTCAGTTATTTATTTGTACTCCTCTCCTTTGATGTGCCTTTAAAGTAAAGTAATGCTGCGTAATTTTTCTCATAAATGGATTTTTGTGTCGTCTGCTTTCCAAAACTTTAAATACTAGTACCTTCTTAATTTTGACGAGGAAAAATACCCAGAGTAGCAAGTAGGTTAGATAACAGGCCAGCCGCCAATTAACTTGGCGGCTGACCTGGATCCAACCTGTTTGCATAAGCATGAAGTTGGTTCCAGCACTATAAGGGTTATACTTTGAAATTGTACATGGAATGTAACAGAAGCTTGGGCCTTAACTAGTTTACTTTTGATAACGGTTTCATCTTCGCGCCTCAAACGGAGATTGAGCCTGGGATCTTCGGTCAGAAACCGGCGCCCTCTCACTGCACCACTGTCAGTTGATCGTTTGATTGGAGTTTTACATCGGCTCTACAACTTTCCAATTGTCTTTCAATGAACAGTTCATCATGAGTGGTGTAAGACACTTAAATTAGGGAAGAACCCCATCAATCCGCCATTTTGGACATCGCCCTTTCGTAAGATTACTTCGTTCGTTCTCGGTAAACATCGGTCGGGGCCGGAACTATTCGATTTTATTTAATCGAATTAAATGGTACTAAGTACAATCGGGAAAAGATGGACTCGTCCACCACATGGCTAACTCGGATGGTCCTAGCTGTATAACAGAATATAATGAGACTGTCCAAGTCACTTTACATCACAAGGTTTGACAACGTTATGATACTTTTTCATTTCTCTTTTGTTCGTGTGTTTTCAAATGGCTTACAAAGAATTCTCAAGCTCTCATTGTAAAATATTAAACACTTCCCCAACACCTACACTACCCAATCTTATATGTACGTTACTTTGCTCACATGTCTTTACAAACTGACCATTTTGTCCACTATGTTAACTGTGAAGAAAATAAAAGAATGTTGAAAAGGAGTATTAAAGATTGAATTGTAACGGCGTTCAGTAGAATGAAACATCTATGTCTAGATCATTCGGACTACCAATCTGAACACATCGGGTTTATCCAATGAAAACACCTCTGAAATAATAGGGATGACGCCATATTGTTTCCCGCGAGAATGACGTCACTTTACTTTCGTTTTTAAAAATGAATCTTTAATGTGAAATATAAAAAGTCGTTAAATTTGATTGAGGAAACAACTGTACATGTCACAACAACAATTTCGCCATTTGGTATGAGTTACTTATAAAAATGATTTAAAACGATGTCCAACACTTCCATACACATTGAACTACTTAACGTACACGCTCAGAAAATGTGTTGATTGCCCGATGCCGATTTACCCGAAAAATTGTAACCCTACACTTATATCCGAGGTGTATTTCACAGCTCACGGAAATACCCGAGTAGTTCCGATTGTCGGACTACTCCATGACGATAATAGAGAAGTTTCAGATTTTCTTCGGTCACTCATGTGGTCAGAAGCTAGGATTACATCGCCTAGTGTACCTAGAACTTGGATAACCCCAAACAACATGGCCAGTATAAGTATAATCTCCTCTATATGAAAGGTCTTCATTGAATAATTAACTAGACCCACACCTGTGTAACTCTATTACTGATGACATGATAAAGGGAGCTGTGTGTACCAGAACCGATATCCAGGGTGGGATCTAGTCCGACTGATCCAGACGTAAACGTTCCATTCTGTGTAACACTTTTATATCTTGGATCATCCGACTTGGGGCTGGATCTCGCTATACTACAGTTCATCCTGTGTTAAGCAACCATCCTTTGAAGCAGCCAACCTGCCCTAGACAACCCTTACAGAAAGTCCCACCGTTGGATTCATAGTGTACATTGTATTGTGTTAAGCAGCCAACCTGTCTTTAACAGCCACTTTTCTCAGTTCCTTAAACTGGCCCCTTAACACAAGTTTGACTGTATATGCAATATCCGGGAAGAAATCACCGGTTATCTTAGATCATGTATATAATTTGCTTCACAATTGCCTTTAACCATTAACCAAACGTCAAATCTTTTATTGTCCCAAATTGAAAGAGTTTGCAGACGACATTTCAAAATATGATGAAATTGATAAATAATCTTCTGGTGGGACAGAAAACATTGTGGGAAAAGGAGAAATTGCTATTTTAGAGCAAATTCTCCTTTTCCCGCAATGTTTTGCAAAGTTGTCTACATCTAACTGGTCAAATGTCGTTATGGCTTGGTAATGGGTTAAGCATTTCACCATATGGAATATCGTATGCTGTGATATGTCCATAATGATAGCATAAGGACGTAGCAAGTTATTTGTATAAAAATCGACAGGATTAGTTTCATTTGGTTGGAAGAAACCGGTGTTGTGGTGGTGGCATTTTTCAGTTTGTGTGCATTTTTTCTTTTCATTATTTTCGAATTTAAGACAATGTATCAACACAGGTTATTGATGAATAAGCGCAACTAACATGACAAACGTTACCTAGGAACCCCTTTCTGATTGTTTAACTAATTATCCAATTACTTCAAAGCACCTCACTATATCGCATATATTGCATAAAACATTAGCTTCCATTGTGATTAAGTTCCTTTTATGAACATTTTGTCGCTTCCTCTTCAAAGCGGTTTCGGCCCAAAATGATAACAAATATTTAAACATCTCCCTGCCCTTTGTCGTCTGCTGTCACGTTCAAATTGAACCAGTAACATATCCCTGGACCGGCTTTTGTGTTTGCAGGTTGCGATTGGCGAAACAGATGTGTTCAAATTTGTTTAAAAAGCGTTTCGAGCATGGTGCAACTGAAGAGTACTGCTGAATTGCATGAAAGGCTTAAAGTCCTGTCCGAAATCGAATGGTAAAGCATTGTCTTACTTTGGCGACCGCCTTATTTCACCCAGTTGTTGATGGCTTATAGTGTACTCAAGAACCCTAACTCTCGTAAAATAATAGCCTTTCACATTTGGGTTATCTAGAAGTTATCTCCCGTGATGAATAAAACAATTCTTTTGAATTCCGTCTTTATTTCATATGGAATAAACAGTTTGTGATGGTGTTTAATCTTTTGGAAGTCCACATTTATAGGTATGGAAAGTTTACAGATCTTTAATCTTTGATCCTCAATATTTCAATATATTCATGCCGACGATTTGAGAAGATCGACCGATGACCAGTTCTATCCTCTGTTACCTAAAGGTAAGAGATCTGATCTTCGGCCCACACAAACTCCTCACAGTGTTCTCCCCTTGCTATGTTGTACCAATCACGGCCACCACAAGATTATTCATACGAATTTGGATAGAATTAAATTGACTTCTGTTCCACCTTTATTTCGGATATACAGTGAAGCCTCGTTTATCAGGACCCCGATTATCCGGATGTCTCGCAATCCGAATGAAATTGTAAGGGAACGGAATTATTTGACCATTTTGTTGCAGACGACTTTTGAAAACATTGTGGGTAAAGGAGAAAATGCTCGTGACGAGCAATTTCTCCTTTTCCCACAATGTTTTCTGCCTTATCAGAAGACTATTTTTGAATTCCATCACGTTTTGAAATGTCGTCTGCAAACTCTTTCAATTTGGGACGGTCGACAATTTAGCGTTTGCTAAAGGGTTATAAGTATACACGTGCATACAGACCGTTTATGTCTTAATGTCTATAAGAACATGTTCTGCTTCATTAGTCCGGATAATTCGGTAAACCGGGCATTTTGTAGGGAACGGATATGTTCGGATAAACGAGACTTCACTGTAGTAGTAAATTTAGATATACTATATGAGTATGGGGTCTTCCTCCATCATTAAAAGTCGGGCATCGCTACATAACTGAAATAATGTTGATGTGATGTATAACCCATATTAAAAAAAAAAAATTAAAAAAAAAATTCAAAAAAAAGATATACTATAACTGAGGATTTGAAAAAACGATGTAAAACATTATAAAACAAACGAACAGCAAGTCTGATAATGGCAATTAGTCCGTTATCAAGCAGTGAAAGATATATCATTTACCTTCACAACCATTGATTAACAAAAGACCTAATAACTCTGTATTCGTAAGGTTTGTCCCAGTTTTCATCCTCTGGAAAAATACTAGACTGAGTCAGTACCTCTTGGATATTTTTGTTTATTCAATCAGGTCAAACAAGAAAAAAACACTATCTCCTTAGTTCTCCTACAGCAATGTTTGCATTCCTTTGATCCCAGCAAAACCCCTGGTTCCACACTTTTTCCCAGCAACCCTACACGCGAAATCAAGTGCTTCCGGCATCTTACAGCCCCTGTTTAGGGCATAAATGGCGGCACCATTAAACGTATCCCCCGCTCCGATCGTATCCACCAGGGCCCCGGGGCTGTAGGCCGGGGATACACAGGTATCCTCGTTCCGTCGGGCCGCAGCGCCATCGTCACCCCAAGCGCAAATCAAAACGGCGCCCGATTTACAGTTCTTATATAGCCCGTTAACGGCTTTCACTTTGTCCCCAAAACCGGCGGCTTGGGCGTAAACCTTGCTTACGAAAACGACGTCGGCGATTCCGAATAGACAGAAAAGCTCCGGGCACAAAGAATGCGGATGTTCCAGCTCAACGGATACGGTGATTTGTTCGTCTTTGTTCAGGTTGTTGTTGTTGTTGTTGTAGTCGTCGATGAAGCCGATCATCCGTTCGATATCGTTGTTCCGACGTCTTCCTTCGAAGTGCATCCATCTGTATTTATCGAGGTGTATTGCGTTTTTAAAATCAGCGAAAGAGATCTCTGTAACGTTTCTAAAATCTGGAAATGCCGTTCTCGATCCCGTTGCTTTACTGACAATCAACGAAGTGACTGGACTCTTGTGGTTTGTCTCATCGAGTAGTAAACAATGGTCAATCCTCACGCCAGAATTCTTAAAATCCTCCTTTAAAAAGTCCAACCACTTGTTTTCGACCAGCGTCCCAAAAAACTCGACGTCAGCACCGAGGTACGCAAGAACTGATGACGTATTAGACGCATTCCCACCCCGTGACCAATAGTGCTCGTCTACGAGATTTTCCGTGTCTTCATCCGGGTACCGTTCGCATACGGAGATCAAATCGAGGCAGACGATGCCGACCGAGAGAATCCGTCCCATTTTGCGAACTTTGTCTAATCCCTCCTCAATACCCCGAGAGACAAGTTCCTCTGCGAGCATTTCTAGTTTAGTTTTCATCGTATCAGAAATGGCGGCCAAAGTGTCGGTTTCCGTGTTAATTAACTCGTTAACTCCGTCACGTTTATCACTAATTGCCTTAATTGTCCTATCTTCGAGACTTGATTTGTATTCCTTCATAGCATTTGAGATGATATTGTCGACATACTGTCGCACCTTCGCCATACTATCTTCGTTTACCGCCATTTCTACAATGAATCCGTGTGTAAATGATGGTGCATAGGCGAGTGTATGTCAGACATATAGACAAACAGAAAGATAGCGAAAGCATATAAGTCGTGAGAAAACGTGGTTTACCATGTACATGTAGGATAGATAAACAAAATGTTGACCTGAGTAAAGGGGTGCAAAACGTGGATCCTTTGCAAGTCTACGTTTTCTCCAAACGAATGAAAATACCCTCAATGATGTTATAATAGAGAATAGTACATCGGATATTGCGAATATCAACATCAAATTCATTGAGATATTCTCATCTTTTTGTACATGATTGAATTAAATCATTGCCAGTCCCTGAACCATGCGACTAGCTTTAATCATTTTTTGATCAAAGTGTTCCTTTCTTTTCCATTAAAAAAAATGACGGATGATCCCTTTTAAATTATCACTTAAAGGTACTTTTTCACAAAATAGAAAATTTGAAAGTCAATAACGAATTTCGTTGAAACAAACAAGCATTCGCAGTGTTATTTGATGTGCAATTTAAGTAGAGATTGAAAGCGTAACTAGTTTACGAAGCGTTAATTTATTCAAGTATATATAGTTTATATGCAAATGATCACAAAAGCGATGGCACACTTTTGAATTAACGTAAATGAAAATTCACTGTATACAGAATTAAAATAATTAAAGACGATCTAATTTTTGCTACCAGTGGCTAACTCTTCGTGCCTATTATAAAATAGTATTATGTATGATGTTCAGATTTTAAGAAGTCAATCTTCAACTTCCAAATGGCCACGCATCTGTGAACGGACACCTTTAATCTTTGGTGGAGTAATGTATTTACATCATCTTGAAATCTAGATAACAAATGTGTTAGATACACGAGGTAATTAATTATAACTATGATCACGTGGTATTTAAGATAATAACACGTGACTAATACGGGCCGTTTACCACATAAGTATCGAGAGGCTGGATTTGTAATAGTGCGTTAAACGTTAGATTTAAATTGTTAACCACCCATGCTATACATTTTCTGATCTTGTACTGGAATTTCATAACGAATGATCTCATACATATGTCCCACGATGTTTTCGAAAGCGCTTTAAAGTCGTTTACACAAGTGAAGGATTGAGGTCAAATGATAAATAGGTTTTATTTTCAATGTGTTTTATGAAAGGGGACATTAACTAATCAACAAAAATATATTTTGAAGAAAGCTTAACAACTGTTTAACAGAATATAGCATAACGTTTTATTTGAGAAATTCGGACTTCTGTTAATCTATATGTTTTGACCATTGCTCTCTCACCCTTCTATTAACTAACCCAAGAGTACTGGACAGCACGGTGAAGTCAACGTTAAGCAGAACCCCTCTTGTTTAGACCCTCCCATAAGCCCAACCCGTCGGTGAGCCATCCTTACAAGCTAGATAGCAACATTTTTATCCATTTGGCTTTACATCGCGTACACAATTATTCAGTTAAATGGTGATGCATGTTGGTTTGGGTATCATTTGTGATCAAGCCAACTTGTGTTAAGCAGCCACCCTTTAGAGCAGCCAACCTGCCTTAAACAACCACTTCAGAAAGTCCAATTGTTGGATTTATAGTGTACATTTATTTGTGTTAAGCAGCCAACCTGTCTTAAACAGCCAATTTTCTCGGTTCTATAGGCTGGCTTATAAATACAAGTTTGACTGTATATCTTATCTTTTCATAACATCGTTGAAAAAAATTCTGGTTTTTTTTTGTAATATGCAAATGACCTTGTATAACATTGTGAATGTAACTATTGCATTGTATTGTATAGTATATACGCAAAAGCAAAAAGAAATATGAACGATAGCGTAAATCAGTATTGTATCATACACCAGTGAATATAACGTTGTAAATACATACTTTTTACGAGCAACAAATCACATTCGACGTAAAATCCGAGCACATACGAACAACAATTTATTTGTGTATCAATGCCATTTTTAAATTAAAAACCATTTATTTATATATGAGTTTTACATCGCATCAGCATTTTTTCAGTAATGTTGCGATGCCAAACTCTTTATGATGGAGGACTAACTAAAATACAATTTTCATTTGCGAATATGAGATATACGCAGATTCAACAAATTTTCATTTTTGTAAAGACTTTCATTGATGTACCAGTACCAGACTAGACTCTGAAGTGTCTGGCCAAAGGACACTTCCAGGGAACCGGAGATACTGATGGAGCTCGAACCAGAGACCAGGGTACCGTTTTACGAAACAGTTTACGCTTAAGTTTTGCATAAGTCTGAAATAATTAAAAATTCTCTTATTTCAATATTGGGCGAAGCGATATTGTAAAGCAACACATCATTTGAATCGTCTCTCCGAGACGCTTCGAATGACGCGTCATATTGCAATATTGTACTTTCATTGAAGATACTATCCATGTGTATAAGTTATGACTTACGCAAATATTTTCCGCTTGGTAAAGAGTACACCGAGCTCTAAAACAACACGTTAACCTTTTAACAACACAGGACATTATCATCTTTCTAAAACGGAAACAATCTTGAATATGACAAAGGTCAAGATCAATAATTCTTTATTGATATGTATGTTTACTTCTAGTTTAACATTTACTATAGTTTGTGTTTAATAAATCGGTCTAATCTAAACCGTGTAATGTCATAATTCGGCGTCTTCCCCAGCGCGAGATCTGCTAGTATACAGCCAACAACCGGAGCCAACTTGAACCCATGACCTGTGAAACGAAAACAGGGCATGTCGTAAAAGAGTACCAGGTTTGATGATTATGTTACTTGTCAAATACATTGGTTATACAGTCGAACCCTGGTTGTTCGAAGTCGAAAGCACACTAGTTTTTTTTTTCTGACGAGGCATGGTTTCGAATAATCCGAAATCTGGAAATAAAACAACGAAGTTATAACAACAGATTACCAGAGTATCTTTAGCGCAACCGTTTCTTCCTCAGCTCATCATGGTATTTTACTTACTACTTTTCATTGACCTTATGTTTGATACAAACAAAAACGATCGTAATTTACAAAACGTGACTTTTCATTTTTGAGGCTTAGACAGTTTCACATATATCCCACAGCGTATGATGGTTCTATTGACAATAGGCGTTGCTTTCAAACACAATTTTGCCCGAATTAATGATGGGACCCGGAATTGCACACAAACCGCGATTAGTTGATGACTTTGTTGGAATATATAAACAGTCAAAGCAGTTTAACTCTACAACACTAAATGTAAATAACGTAATTTGCTTCACATTATTTCATTTCCATCTTTCTACATAGGATAATCATTTAAAAGAGAGGCATATGAAACCATCCACTTGATTTATTTATGTGAAGGACTTGGTAAAGTATTGCACTGAACTCTATATATTATACTTTATCTTTTCTCATTTGTATGGCATCAAAAGAAGCTATTCTAAACGTACCTGAAAACCCCGCACCGATTGTAACGTTTCTCCATGATGGATGTGTGTCTAAATAGAAATCTTCGTCAGGTGTATTCTGTAAAAACAATGATGCATTCTGGCGTTTATAAACTTATGTAAGTAAGATCAAAAGGCTCTGTGGAATATTAATAAATTAGAAACGTTTGGTTCGATTCTTACACATTGCTCACACTAACGGCGCTTTGATGGCGCTTTAAAGCGGCGTGGAAAGCGGCACCAAAGCGTTACAAAGCTTTATTAAAGCGTCCGTGTCGTAATAGATCTCGGGAAAGCTTGGAGCAAATTGGCCCATTCGACAAGAGCGCTAAAAGTTTTAAACTGATTGAAATTTTGGGCGCTCTGTCATGAATTGATTAATGTGCCAAGACGATTTGGTCATTTTATCATTTTTTAAGTAGTATGCCTTTGCTTTGCTTAAAATTCGTTCTATTGAACGTGTAAGGTTGATAAAATATTCAAATGAGGTGTATTGGTTTTAAGGGTAACCCCAGTTTCCGAAACTGTTTCCCTCCTATCAATATAGGCGACAGATGCCCAATGTTTACGATCTTATGTTCGAACAAGATACGTAATGTTTAACACTCGGCAGAGAAATTGCTGTCGACGGGCGCGCATGTCCAAAAGAGTCTGTACATAATGTGGCTATCATTGGCACTAGTGGTTGAACAAGCAAAATACCTGTTTCATCATGGGCGCGGCCATCTTGCGCGGCCACAAGCTCGTAAATTTTGGACCGCATGATTCCCCCGCATGTATCTCATTGCAAACAGCAATCGTATCTACTCGGCAATCCCCGTAACAAGTCGGTAGATATACCTCGTAGGCAGTCCATGAATACACCAGAAATCCTAGGGTATTTTGCCTTATTTCCGGCGGATAACGCAAAATGCACACAGGCACTAAATATGTATCCAAATACACACAAATTGGTTATATAACACAATTGAATGTTTCTTTTTACCGTTTTCATTAAAGACGATCATAGCAACACATCTTTGTTTCATATTTTGTCAATCAGCTCTTTTTGGCAATCCCCGGCTTGTGACGGGGATTGCAGAGTTGATACGATTGGCCCTTCGTTGCTGACCTACTTTCAAAAATGGCTCCCCATTACCTCCGAGGTTATTTTAAGAAATGGCCGAGGTGTTCCGAATGTGCAAACAGGTCTGTGGTAAATTACCCAATCAGGAACGTTCGGTTCACTTGTAAAAAGATTTGGCCAAACATTATTAAGGCGTTTGTGTTTGTTTTGTATAACTCGTATTATTGAACGTTAAAGTTTAATGGGATATTCAATTGGGATGGATTCGATTTGGGGGTTACTCCAGCTTACAAAGGTATTTTATTATTATCTTGGTAGTCAGTTTACCTTTTAATATTCTTTGTATATGTTTAGCGAAACTACAAGAAAAAAAACAGTCGATGAGTACCACTGGAACCACCATATCCTTCGAACCGAAAGAGATGTGTATGTTTCAATCGATCTATACAATACCTGTGACAAGAGATTCTGATCAGAGTTATCTACCGTTGCATTTAGCTTAAGTCGTTTTTTTTAATTTGCTATATAATGCATTGGACCTAAATTCAATCGATTAATTTAGATGCATAACGTAAGAAAGCATGACAATGCCATACAAGGATATAAACAGTAAGTAAGAAAAACCTACTGTATAAAAACACGTCTCCACGAAAGAGGGCGTGCTCTCTAGCGACGGGAAGTGTCCGGTGATATACTGACGTAAAGCCTGTACTGCCCAGTCCATGTTCACATCTTCTGGTTTATCAGGGTCCACTTTTTGTCCTCCGTGTAAACATACCTGATATAAATAAACATGGTGAAAGACTATATACGGGCATAAAGTGCGTAGTATATATTTGTATGGTGTTGAACGCCGTACCAACCATTTTTAAGTAATACATGTATACCGGTTTTCCTGTATAGCATACAGCAAGGCCTCGGCCAATTTCGTCAGGTGGTGACCATTGGTTGGCGGAGATGATCGAGAACTACTTAATTCCGTCCCGATCTGTTCAAATCACACTAGCCGAGAGTTTCGATTTTAGAGAGATATTTTATCCGGTAATCATCACGACAAAAGGAAATCAATACTTGTGTCGAACAACTTCTTTTTTTAATTTTCACCCTAAAGGCTTTAAAAGCAAATAACATAAAATGAATGAAGTAGAGGGGTGAATAAGGATACCTTGACGTATCCCGGACGTTCGTTAGAAGGTAACCCATACACAGCATGGGTAACGTCCCTTGTAGGTTTGGTTGTGGCGTCAAAGAACGTCGTAAACTTTCTATGGTCGAACTCGCCCGGGGTCTTCTCTTTCCAGTAACATACTAGCACTTTGATCGGCTGAAATAAGAGATAAATAAATGAAGAAAGAGATTCAATTGGTATGTTGTAATTGTGGTCATTTATAGTTCTGTTCAGCCTTACTTATCGAATTTGAGTAAAGGCGTATGCCGTTTCGACATTTGTAAAGTTATGCGATTGGGATGGTTTAAACAGTCTTATTGGATAATCTTCCATTAGAGATTCAGTTGAAAAACAAAATTCAATGGAATCAATGAAGTGTACCCATACAACCCGAATTCAAATCACAGACGCTTTAAACATCCACATCAAGAACCCCTTAACACAGAAAGTAGTATATATTTTGTATATTTGGCGTTAATTAATGTTTTCAAATAATATTTGGCCAAAATCGGAGATCTTTTTAAAAATAATTAGTAAATAAAAGAGGAATTGAGTGTTGAATAAACAGGGCTTTCTATACCTAATTTTCTTAGGAGGCTTTACCCCGCAGTAACAGTGTTTCTTTAAAATCACGAAATACTTGAGCATTTCTAGTACTAGGCAAGGACTCTGGATAATTGATTTTCCAAAGGATACTCCAACAAAACTTGCGGGTTGAGGATCAAACCCGAGAACCCTAGTAAAAGTCCGCAAGTTTTATTTATGAGACATGCAGAACTCGTTTTTATAGATAAGAAAGCGTCCTGACAATTGACTAAGACAGAACTGGAATATTGGATACACAGGGGCGCAGATAAGCCATTTACAGGCAGGGGAATCACGTGACCAACATTTACGATCTTATGTCCGAACAAAATGACCCCGCCGAGGACTTTTGCGTTTTGTTCACGTGATTTCTCCGCCCGATTTTGTCAATGTCTGTCCGGCTAGGGGGATAACAATTATAATTTTAAAAAAAATCTTCAATATTCAATTGGGATTCACAATGCCATAATTACACAGCTCCCCTGTTTTGCGTCAGAAAGATTTAGTTAGAGCAGGCTTTTTAGCCTATTATAGGCGCACACAACGTCACGCATGGTAATGACAGCCAACTAACGCGCGTGTCCAAAACACACTGTCTTCGACTGCGATTTCTCTGCCGAGCGGTATCAATCGGAACTGCTCGTGTATTTCCGTGAGCTGTGAAATACACCTCGGATATCATTCGGAACACCTCGGCCATTTCTTAAAATAACCTCGGAGGTAATGGGGAGCCATTTTTGAAAGTAGGTCAGCAACGAAGGGCCAATCGTATCTACTCGGCAATCCCCGTAACAAGCCGGGGATTGCCGAAAAGAGCCGATTGACAAAATATGAAACAAAGATGTGTTGATATGATCATCTTTAATGAAAAGGGTAAAAACTCCATTCAATTGTGATATATAACCAATTTGTGTGTATTCAATAACATATTTAGTGCCTGTGTGCATTTTGTGTTATCCGCCGGAAATAAGGCGAATTACCCCAGGATTTCTGGTGTATTCATGTACGAGGTATATCTACCGACTTGTTACGGGGATTGCCGAGTAGATACGATTGCTCGGATATAAGTGTAGGGTTACAATTTTTTGGGTAAATCGGCATCCGGCAATAAACACATTTTCTAAGCGTGCACGTTAGGTAGTTCAATGTGTATGGAAGTGTTGGACATCCTTTTAAATATCTTTTTTATTAGTTAATCATACCAAATGGCAAAATTATTGTTGTGACATGTAAAGATGTTTCCTCAGTCAAATTTAACGATTTTTTAGATTTCACATTTAAGATCTATTTTTAAAAACGAAAGTGAAGTGACGTCATTCCTCTGGGAACAAATATGGCGTCATCCCTATTATTTCAGAGTTGTTTTCATTGGATAAACCCGATGTGTTCAGATTGGAGCGGTACATGTAACGCCGTTATAAAGCATGGATTATCTTATACCACCAGAAGTATTCCCTGTCAGGTGTTAGAAGTAACGCCGGTATAAAGCTTGACATTTTCATATGCCACAAGAATCGGGAAGTTGCGTCTGCTCTTACTGGGTATACGATGTGGCTATCATTGGCAAAAGTAGGTGTAAAAACGGGAAAAAACATTGGTGTGGCAACCTTGTTCAGTCATAAGATCGTAAATATTGGTCACGTGTTTCCCCACATATTCAATGTAGACCTTAGATTTTCATGTTCTAGTGACAGTGTGAACAAAGGTGCATACTCTGCAATCAGATAGGCATGTACCTGATACATTACCTGCAATGGGACGTGAACTCCGATACGAGGTAACCATGTACAGGCCCAGGGTCCCAACGTCAAGACTAGCGATTTGGTTTTATAGAGTCCTTTAGTAGTCTTGATAGTAACAACCTCACCGTGCTGTATTTCGAGCATCTCCTCTTCGTCCTTTATCGTACCCCCGTTTCTCACAAAGCCTGTCTAAAAACAGGGAAATATACGTGATATAAAGTCTGGTTCCCGTCGTACAAAGATAACAAAAAGCTTTCCTTAGGTTATAAGAGTCTTGTTTTCATTTTGATGTTTACAGTTGACGGCGGTCATAATGGCATTTAAACATAAACCCATAAGAATTAATTGGTCCAAAAATAGGTACCTACATGTATATTTATCAGGTTGAATTTACCTATTTGTAGATCGAACTATTCTGATGTGTTTTATGTGTACAGTGAGTTCTCGTTAATCCGAACACGTCCGTTCCCAACGAAATGTCCGGATTACCGATTCATCCGGACTATTGAAGTAGAGCATGTTCTTATACACATTAAGACATAAACGGTCTGTATGCACGTCTATACTTATAACCCTTTAGCAAACACCAAATTGTCGACCGCCCCAAATTGAAAGAGTTTGCAGACGACATATCAAAACGTGATGAAATTCAAAGATAATCTTCTGATATGGCAGAAAACATTGTGGGAAAAGGAGAAATTGCTCGTGACGAGCAATTTCTCCTTTTCCCACAATGTTTTTAAAAGTTGTCTGCAACAAACTGGTCAAATAATTCCGTTCCCTTACAATTTCGTTCGGATTGCGAGACATTCGGATAATCGGGGTCCGGATAAACGAGGCTTCACTGTACATGACATTTAAGCCGTCATTAACAGTAGACGTGTATTAGTTTACAACTTCTGCAGCTGTATATGAAGATAAATTCCTTGTTACATTATATGTCAACCATAAGCTGGAAATGCTTCAAATATATGCTTGAAATAGATTAATCTTTTATTCTAATGATAGAGCATGTGATACGATGGTGCAACGCCATCGTAACTTGAAAGGTTCAGAACGAATGAGTAAATCAAAATCTAAGTTGTTTGTCAAACATGTTTTCCCTTTAAAACCTACATTATAAGTATATTATACAAAGGTGAAAGTAGTTTGCCACTGGCTGAGTGTAAAACATGCATTTCTTCAAATCGGTGTAGAGAAATGAAACTTTGCTCCTAAATTATTTGTTTTAACAATCCTTAAAGGCACATCAAAGGAGAGGAGCACAAATCAATTACTGAAAAAATATATGGAGTTCTTTCATTGTGTTCATAAAAGTCATGAGAATTAATTTACGAATGCATTGAGGCCATATTGAATAGACGCATTTAGAATAGGTTATTTTGTGCTTGAATTATAGTTGTCTCCAATTCAATCATGTTTATCAACAACCTGTTTGTTCACATATTCAAAATAATGAATTCTGATTGGTCGGTTCAAAAATGTGTGTATCAACTGTCAAGGTCAGAGGTGACGAATCAGGAAATCTGAAATATAAAAGTTATTTCTGGTTTACTTTCATATTTAAGTTGTGCTGATGGTGTTTTATGATGATAACTACAGTTTTGTCTGTATTTGAATCCGTCCAAAAATTTACCAAATAAAATAGTTTGATTTAGGATTAATCTCCTTTGATGGGCCTTAAAGAACAACGCTTCGATGGCGGGGAAAAAAGATTGAAGATGCATTCTGTTTCTCAACCTATGCTCGAACTAGCCATTAGCGCTGTGTATCCTAGTAAGTCGAGGTGTAACGTTAAACAATATATAAGACAAGATACTTCAATTGTCGATAAATGAAATTAATATAGAAAAAAATGGAAAACTGATCTGTATGTACAATTACATTCACTGAGCCTCTAAATAAAAGTATAAAAAAGAGCACAAAACAGCATCTGATTTAAGAGGCCGACGTTCTATTGTTCACCAACATTCCCCGTCTGTCGACCTGCCCGATTAGCATGAATTACACGCTATGCTGGGTATCTTAAAATATCCTCGGAGCCGTCTGTAATGTTCAACCACGTGGTTTATGAGGAGGATACTCATCGATACTGTTACCACGAGAGCATGGAGGCTGTCATACAAATGGTTGTGTGTAAGTGTCATTTTGATGTGAAAGGGTTATGTTACATTGCTCATACCTCAATTCAATCTGTTGAAAATTATGAAAACCAATAAAGTAGTGAACAACAGTTGACCAATATAACTTTATTCGTTTGTGTACTTTTGCAATTGAAAAAAAAAATATCAACCGTGACGGACTTTGTCGAATGGTCTCGAATGTGTTCGGAAAACTGTCGAGTATTAAATATACCGCGTCATAACTATTCATGCAAAGAGGTCAACAGGCGGCGAATGTCGATGAACAATACTACTGCACCAATTTCATCCCACATTTACAACATATGACTGCATTTTCCGGTCTAACGTTTAACCATACCTGATACGCCCTGAGCATTCGGTCCGCGCGTAAAACCCCGCCACTCTTGTCAACGAGGAACTCGAATGTTTCCGGATACATAACATTCGGAAACCTTCTCTTGGCTTCGTTGTATCCGAATCTCTCGTAAGGCACGTTGTGACGGAGTAGTGAGGCCTCCGTCGATTCCAGAAACTCCTCCCCTTTCTCACCCAGGATCATTACGCCAGTGTTCCTGCAAGGATGAGCAATACAGTCAATTATGCTTTAACCCTTTACCAAACGCCAAATTTTCAACTGTCCCAAATTGAAGGAGTTTGCAGAGATCAATTCAAAATATGATGAAATTGGAAAATGATCTTTTGATAGGACAGAAAACATTGTGGGAAAAGGATAACTTGCATGTCACGAGCAATTTTCCTTTTCCCACAGTGTTTTCCAGAGTCGTCTGCAACAAAGATACATGGGCATCTGAGAATGTTGGTAATTTATGTTTTATTGATATGTATGGTTGTGTTTACATGTTTTATACGGATTCAAGAAAAAGTGGAAGGGAATAGCGTTTTAGGGTTGTATATAACATACACAATGTAACGTTTGAGATCTCAAATGGGACGATACACTTGGTTAATGCAATTCTGGTACAGTTCAATAATAATCTGCATTTATAGTACTTGTTCATTTAATAATCATTATGTCATGTTTGGGGACTAAAATAAAATGGTCAAGCGATGAAATACCATTTTAGTCCTCAAACATTACACAATGTGTGTTAACTGAACAGGAACAATAACTGTAGATTAATATTAAACTGTAAGAGAATACCATTTACTAAGAGTTATCGCCCCATTATAGCCTTCAATCATTGCACAATGTATGTGAACCAAACAAGCACGATAACTGTATATAAATATTGAACTGTGCCAGAATATCATTCACCAAGAGTTATCGTACAAGTTAAGTTCTCAAACATTACACAATGTTTGTTTACTGAATAACTGTATATAAATATTGAACTGTGCCAGAATATCATTCACCAAGAGTTATCGTACAAGTTAAGTTCTCAAACATTACACAATGTTTGTTTACTGAATAACTGTATATAAATATTGAACTGTAGCAGAATATCATTCACCAAGAGTTATCGTACAAGTTAAGTTCTCAAACATTACACAATGTTTGTTTACTGAATAACTGTATATAAATATTGAACTGTAGCAGAATATCATTCACCAAGAGTTATCGTACAAGTTAAGTTCTCAAACATTACACAATGTTTGTTTACTGAATAACTGTATATAAATATTGAACTGTGCCAGAATATCATTCACCAAGAGTTATCGTACAAGTTAAGTTCTCAAACATTACACAATGTTTGTTTACTGAATAACTGTATATAAATATTGAACTGTGCCAGAATATCATTCACCAAGAGTTATCGTACAAGTTAAGTTCTCAAACATTACACAATGTTTGTTTACTGAATAACTGTATATAAATATTGAACTGTAGCAGAATATCATTCACCAAGAGTTATCGTACAAGTTAAGTTCTCAAACATTACACAATGTTTGTTTACTGAATAACTGTATATAAATATTGAACTGTAGCAGAATATCATTCACCAAGAGTTATCCTACAATTTAAGTCCTAAAACATTTCACAGTGTATGTGAACTGAATGTGAACCATAACTGTTCATTAATATGTACAATCGTATCTACTCGGCAATCCCCGACACAACCCGCTCGAAATACCTCGTAGGAAATTCATAAATCATCAGAATTCTTTGCGAAATTCGGCCACTTGGTTGCATATCACAAATGAATGTGGTTCCTTTTTTTTACTAATTCCATTAAAGATTATCATGTCAACATATTTATGTTTCATCTTTTTTTTTCAATCGTATCTACACGGACATGCCCTTCGTCACTGCAAAGTTGCCGGACTACTTTCAAAATGGCTCCACTTATTACCTCCTAGGTTCTTTTTAGACGTGACCGAGGTATTCCAAATGCATATAGATATTGGACCGTACCAGAACAGTTGTTCCCCGCATTCGGCCTGTAGTTCGTCCGTCCGTCTGTAAGCCTCCTGCATCATCTCCGTGTAATAATCTTGTGCACCATACGCCTTCCGAGTGGTCCGGGTCAGGCTGTGAGAGCTACCGTGCGCATGTCCGAGTTTAAACTGAATAGAAATTACAAAATTCAAAATCTTATTGTATAAAAAGGCCACCGGCCCATACAAAAAGATAAAACATAAAAACAATACATTTTATACAGATCTACATGTGTAAGAGGCTTAAAAAATATAACAGAACTAAATGCATTGTTTTTCTTACATCTGTTGCTCTTTCATATATATTTCTCTTTTTTTTTTGAACGCGTTGAATAGAAACAATGCAACGTTACGGATAACAGTATCATTTTATAGAATTTAAACGTAAATTTCGTAAAATTATAGGTTAAGGTACATGTACGTTTTATTACATTCACTTTTTTTTTTATATGTCTAGAGCATAACCGACTGGATTCGATTGATATTGAAAAGGCTACGTGACGCTCGAATGGGCTGTTATCAGAATATTATTTCCCACGGGATGCCGTCACTTCACTTTCGTTTTCAAAAATACATCTTAAACGTGAATTCTAAAAAGTTGTTACATTTGATTAAGGACACAACTATATATGTCATAACTTATAATTTCTCCATTTCGTATGAGTTAACGATAAAAAAATGAATTAAAATGGTGTTCAACACTTCCATACACATTAAACTACTTAACGTGCACGCTTAGAAAAGGTGTTTTACGCCGGGGCCGATTTACCCGAAAAACTGCAACCCTATACCAATATACCGATGTGTATTTCACAGCTCACAGAAATACCCGGGTAGTTCCGATTGCTCGGATATAAGTGTATACAACTTTTTAGATTTCACGTTTAAGATCTGTTTTTGAAAACGAAAGTAAAGTGACGTCATCCTCGCCGGAAACAATATGGCGGCATCATTGAGGCGTTTTCATTGGATAAACCCGATGTGTTCAGATTATAACCATAGGGTCACGCATAATCCTACAAAAGTGTTCCGGCGGTCAATCAACCCAACTTTTACACAACCCTTGACCGGTTCGACCTAGTTAAATGAATTTAGAATTTTAAAGTTAAATTTTATGTTGACCCTTACAACGTATTCCCATTTAACCAGTACCCTAGAAATGCTCGGCATGATGGTGAATAAATCAACTGGCAAGTCCCGTTGGGGGTTTGCATCGTTTTCATGGAATAGTCAGCCCAAACATATCATTTCGCCCATTAAACATGCAAGATCATAACCAATTGTTTATCGCTCTCGAAAGGCTTATTTAAGCATTGTGATAAACCGTGGACCTGCTGTATGTCGGTGGATAACCTTTTAGAACACTTACCCGTTCTATCAGTAAGACATCCCGTCCACGCTTTGCTAGCTGATAAGCTGTCGAGGAGCCCTCGATACCTGCCCCAACGACTATAGTCTCGTAAACTTTACACGCAGTCGTCATTTCTTAAATAGTAAACACAAAACCGATGTTAATTTATCGAGTATTAATTTACACTTATTGTTTACATCGATTATGACGGAAGCTTATAGCTTATTAAATCCACTTTCGATGACTGCTTCGTGGTTACTTAAACAGTACTTGCGCCGATTTGTGGGGTTGTCCCGGCAGTTTTTCACCTCGCCTAATGGTGATCGACCCTTGGGCCATCGGTACAAGAGGCGACACTCTACCACTGTACCACTGTCATCAACAATTCTTGAATCTTAAATCAAACATAACTCACTTGGCATTCAAAATGCCATTTTTTCTAAAAATTCTTAACACATTTCTGTTATGGTTCCGAGCCGTCCCGAAGGCACAATCGCCAAGGATGTTTGCAGAGGTTTCCGAATGACAAACATCGTGTGGCAAAAAAACGTCCGAAACGTTGACGAAATATTAGACATATGATATATATGAAACAATGGACCTTTCCTGTCTAACCGAATGGGTGTATCCCCTTCATCAAAATGATCAAACACATCGGGTTTTTCCCAATGAAAACACCTCTGAAATAATATGGAAGCCGCTATATTGTTTCTGGTAAGATTTCTGTCATTGTACTTTTGTTTTCAAATATAGATCTTAATTGTGAAATCTATATAGACGTCTAATTTGATTAAGGAAACAGTTAAATATCGTAATTTTACTATTATAAAGGAGTAACCGATAATGGAAAATGATTTAAGATGATGTTCAACACTTCCATATTTATTGAACTGCTTAACGTGGACGCTTACAAGAAATGTGTTATCCGAAATCCTGTAACCCGACACGAGGTGTATTTCTCAGCTCAAGGAAATACCCAAGTAGTTACGATTGGGTTCTCTGTTGTCAGATTGGCTAGTTTACAAACTCATAACTCTTTGTGATTCAGATATAAAGGCAACCCTACTAACCATGCTCAACACTTTAGGAACGTGATAATCTGATTTATAACACGCCTATACTATAGCTAGACAACCCATAAAAACCTTTCTTTTTCATTTACTTGAAAAGTAGACCTATCATGGTTTGACAACGTTTTAGTTAATAATGTATCTTTACGAATATCAGCAACATATTACTTTGCTTTCTGAATTATGTGTGATAACGCATTCATAATCATCTTATTTATATATATTCAATATGATTAGATAAATTGCCACGTTACCTTAGGTGTGAGATTGTCCTGCCACAAAAGCGTTTAGACTAGGTCAGATTACACAAATTGATAATTCACTTTATCACAAGCCCTCGTGTGTATAATGTCTTTGCTTTATTATACATCATTACACGTTTGTGATCAGAAAATAAATATTTACCCTGACAAATACATTTTAGATTTGTGTGTGTGTCTCTCTCTCCCCCCTCTCTCTCTCCCCCTCTCTCCTTCTCTCCTCCCTCCTCCCTCTCCCTCCTCCCTCTCCCTCTCTCTCCATCTCCATCTCTCCCTTCCTCCCTCTCTCTACCTCTCTCTTTCACCCTCTCTCTCTCCATCTCTCGCCCTCTCTCCCCTCCTCATTCTCCCTCTCTCCATCCATCTCTCTACCTCTCTCGCTCTCCTTCTCTCTCCCTCTCTCCCTCTCTCTCTCCCTCTCTCCCTCTCTCTCTCTCTCTCTCTCTCCCTCCATCTCTCTCCCTCTCCCTCCCCCCCCTCTCTCTCTCTGCCAGGTTTACCTTGTTGGAGTGCACTGGTCAAAGAATCGAGTTACCTGAAGATTTTAGTCAATTGTTATACACCTAATGCTTAACATTGCATATGGATCATTTTTTAAAACAGAATTCAATTTTTTACTAAATTTTCTCCTGGTAAGCAAGTTCCTAAACCATTTTATGAGAAAAAAGAATGAGTGACATTTAAGTCATTACCACACGCGAATGTCTTTTGTTTCAAAGAAAAAGCCAAACATTACTTCCCTTTAATGACCCCCACTCTCTGAATTGAAATACGAAATTCACACCTTGCTGTAGTAGAACCTGCAATAGCGCAGTAGGTAAAGTGTTCTCCTGAAGGGTTCAACACCAAGCCATGAATGTCAAATGAATTGTCGCGGGTTCGAACCTTTCATCGGATAACATGCAAAAAATCATTATTCATTTTTTACCTCATATGTTTTCAGTTTTAATTACAGATTAAAATTTACGACATGTTTCTTTTTTATCTCATCATTTATTTTATACCCACCATAACAAAACAGAAAACACACCACCGTTTCCTTTCCTAAATGAACAAGTACTTTACAAAACGACGAGCAAACTGTTACCGCTTTTGAACATGAAAATGTGCTTTGTTTGCTTGTGGTTTACGCCGTTTTAATATACAGCT
The DNA here is from genome assembly GCA_947846245.1 of Cerastoderma edule. NCBI lineage: Eukaryota > Metazoa > Mollusca > Bivalvia > Cardiida > Cardiidae > Cerastoderma > Cerastoderma edule. Next base: position 38,774,365 of record OX401411.1, read on the forward strand.
ATTTTGAGTGATGGAAATTTATGTCGAGACAGATTGAGATAAAAACAGAAATGATTTCTAAAGTAATATGTCGAGGGTTCAATGCTAGACTTTAGTAAGTGCTTCATAAACATGAAGGCATGAACTTGAATAGCAACTTGATCGATATCATTTCAGAAGTTTAATAAATACATCAAGGGTTCAGTGCAATACTATAGTAAGTGCTTCATGTTTATGAAGCACTTACTACAGCATTGCACTGAACCCTTGATGTATTAATTAAACTTCTGAAATGATATCGATCAAGTTGGTATTTAAGCTCATGCCTCTGAATTCCAAGTCGTCTCATCGCTAAATGCTTTTGGCTAAGTAACACGGTGCCTGTCTCACAAAGGTCTGTCAAAAAGATCTTCTCGTAAATATTAGTATAAAGCGGAATGGAATATTTCAGAAAATTGTTAACTTAGATGTGAAATCGCAATCGAAGGCCGACTGTTTTCAACATGCGCGATAGTCCACTGAGATTTCTCTGTCGGGTGTTAATCGCAAGGCCGTTACAAAGTATGGATTATGATATACGTATACTACAGAATCAGAAGGTTGATGGTCAACTCATGCAGGGTACACAATATAGTTATCATTGGCAAAAGTAGGAGAAAAAAAAAAACATGTTCCGTCAAGGGTGTGGCCATCTTGTCAGGACATGAGATTGTAAACATTGGGCATGTGATTCCACCGCCTGTTTAAATCCAGGTGAGGGACGGCATTTCGTTTTTCATGAGACGTCGTTTTCTGACGTACGGAATGCCGATGGTTCTTCCCAGCTTGACCAGTTCTTATTGGCAGTTCAGTTTGGGTCTTTCTCCACCAATATGAGCTGGGCATTGCAACATAATAAGTAACTGACACGATTCAAAACCTGTTTAATATTATATATTAATCGCATACCTGTGTCCCTATGTAAAAGGTTGTTAAAACAGGCTCAGTGACAATGGTGTTAGCTATTTGTCCCGCCCATATAACTGTTATGCAGTGACCACATGAAAGAGAAATGTGTATATAAAGGATTGATGTTTGTGACAGACCTTTAAATGTCTCAGTTTAATTACACCCTCCGATCTCCACCTGCTTCCCCAAAAAGCAGGAAACAGCTTCAAAAACATGTAATGGAACACAGTAAGTTGTGTTGACACATTTTCAATCATAATGTAATTTTAACCAAAAAAGTCGAAAATCTAAGAATGCTATGCATCGGGCGATTGTTCAAACTATCTATAGATCATGTTGTTTCTATATCTGATCTTCGTTTGTTAGTGTAAGAGCTTTTCTACCTTGAACAATTATCGTAGAAACGGTGGTTCCCGCATGGTTTTGCCAACTAACCAAACATATAGTAGCTTATACGGGCCACTATTTCCACTATTTATGTTACTGAGGATCCTCAAAGCTACTTTTGTCTGAAATCCAGTTTTTAGAGATATCTCCATAATGATTGAGTGATGTATTGTTGATTGTCCTTGCGGGCGGCAGGTGAAGGTCATAAGCAGCAGGTTGGGACAGTAGGAGCAGGCGGTAGCTTCGAATCATTTAAATTGTTCGAAATTTAACTTTTCTTTAAGTGCCACCAAAAAACTGAAGATTTAGCTATATTCTCTCTTATTGGAATCCTGTTGTGCGTACAGATTAGTGACACGTGTTTATAACATGGTAAACGTGTTTTCATCAAACAAATCGAAAGGTCTTATTCGAACATATGTGTAAGGTAATAAATGTTATAGTTTGCATAAATCTTGGTAAATCATACCCCTACAATGAGCTGGGTATGAAGAGATGTTCTTGCTCTTTAAGCTTAATATCGTTCAACCAGGGATTTGAGAACAGATAGTCTGTGAGAAATCTTTAGTAAAAGACCGTTCAATTTTAAACAAACTTCTTATAAAAAAAGGAAACACGCCGAAACAGTCTGATACATGTTTTTGTATTGTGTTTAATAAAAAAAATTATCAACAATAGTTCAGTTATTTGACGACTAGGGCACTGAAGTGACTTGCCAAACTATGAGTAGAGCGTCGGTCCCGTGTACCGAGGGTCCAAGATTCGATCCCCATTATGCGAGGTGAAAACACTTGTAAATAACAAAACTTTCATTAGCATATAGCTATTGATATTCAACAGTTTTCCATAAACCCATTCATCATATCAGGATCGATACAAACATTGTTGTCTATGTATGATAAAATGACAAATACAATTTATTATTCAAGACGTTTACTAGTCTATACAGCTTCTTGTCACAGAATGAATACAAATGAAAAATAATCTAAAGTGTAAATACTCTTTATTACATGTATTTTTGGAAAGGACAAGCCTTAACCTTTTCCCAAACAATACGACATATGACGACTTTGTTGCATATGACTTTAGAAAACATTGTGGGAGAAGGAGAAATTGCTCGTGACGAGCAATTTTTCCTTTTCCCACAAGGCTTTCTACTCTTCCTAAAGAATATTGTTCAATTCCATCACATTTTGAAATGTCGTCTGCAAACTCTTTCAATTTTGGACAGTCGAAAATGTATTGTTTGGGAAAGGGTTAAGATGGATCAATTAACACATTGCTTTCGGATTTAATTGCAATTTAATCACCGATGACGTCATTCGACAAGCGTGTGAGTCAGTCTTTGATTTATTTGAAAACATGTATGGGAGCCGTGACAGACGTAAACTTTGCGGTGTTAAAACAGACAAGACAAGACAAGACAACTTTTATTGACATAAGCTAGTACAGCTTCTAGTCATATATACAAACAATCGTATCTACTCGGCAATCCCCGTAACAACTCGGTAGTTATTTTAAGAAATGGTCGAGGTGTTCCGATTGATATACAAAATACATATTTACAATTACTTTACATAACATGTGACTGTCGTCACGAAAATGAAAATAATAAATAATAACCGCCATGGAAGAAAGATTTTCGTAAAATGAAAATGAGAATAAGCATGATGAACCTGTATAAAAGTTAACTATCTAATCAGTAATCATGGAATTTATACATATGTTTCTTATTTCAAATGCATGTTTTATAAAGTTTGCCAAATTGTAAATGATCTTTGGACTTTTCGAATGGAATAAATGTACTAGTTTTTCCATACAAGGACGTTCACAATAAAACTTTTTAATATATGTCTTCCTGAAACATCAAACATCGTATCCTGGGTATTACATTGAATCGGTTGTTACAACAAGGTCTCAAGAATGAACATGTTCCATTACATTTCGGACATATAACCACTGTGGATGTAAGAAATCATTCGGACACCTCTTACAACGTAGGCGATCGAATATAGGTCCGAAATACAGTGAAACTTCTTCATGATTTTCTAAATCAAAGTACCATTAGACTTTGATACAGTATAAGAGACTCGACATATTTTCCCTTTACATTTCGATGGATAAAGTCGAGTAATTTTCCATAAAGGATTCGTCAAATCTGAGGAAACCTTATTTGAACTCATTTTATTATACCTGGCCAACTATTCAAAAGTTTTCGAAGCTTATGCTGACTCAAAATAAAAAAGAAATACTATTTCTAAGTAAGTTCATTTTTCATGCACTTACATTAGATTGTCTATCGTTAGTTAAAGTCTGTACTCATATCTATTGTATGTATTCACTTGAATAGCTTCTCGCCAACACATGTTATCATGTTCTTCCATTATTTTACTCTTTTTTTTTGTAAAAAGTACTTTATACTGAATACAATTAACTGAATTGGATTGAACTGAATTAGAGTTGATTGATTTCTCTGTCTCCACTTGACCAGTCCTTGTGGACAGCCCTACTTGATGTCTTTCTGTATCTATGTCTTGCCGTAATATTGAATTCATGAAGTCGACCCATAAGCCCATTTCGCCGGTATCATTTATTTATTTATATATGTGTTATTTTACTCTATTTACATATGCAATGTTAACAAGATATATCTCATCTAATAGCGAAGCGGATACAGTAATATCTCGTTTAAACGAAGACGTCCGTTCCCAACAAAATTTCCGGATTAACGGATAGTCCAGACTAATGAAGCAGGGTCTGGTCTTAAACGTATTCAGACATAAATGGTCTATATGCACGCGTATACTGATAACCATTTACCAAACGCCAAATTTTCGACCGTCCCAAATTAAAAGAGTTTGCAAACGACATTTCAAAACGTGATGTAATTCAAAATAAATCTTCTGATATGACAGAAATCATTGTGGGTCAAGGAGAAATTGCTCGTCACGAGCAATTTCTCCTTTACCAGCAATGTTTTGAAGAGTCGTCAGCAACAAACTTGTCAAATTACGTTACTGTTTGGTAATTGGTTAAGCAAATAACTGCACAATAATTCCGTTCCCTTACAATTTCGTTCGGATTGCGAGACATCCGGATAATCGGGGTCCGGATAAACGAGACTGCACTGTAGTATTAGTGAAATACTGTTGATGCGATGTAAACCAAAATAACCAAACAAACAAACAGACAAACATTCTAAATTGTGGGGCGGGGTATGAATGCTTTAACAGACTGATACCCGCTTGGGTCATTTGTACGGTCGGTACCAAGTCCTATTTTAAATTAGAGAGAGTCATGCCCGTTGTAAAGCCTTGTAGCATTTAACCCTTTTCCTAACGCCAAATCCACGACCGTCCCAAGTTAAAAGTGTTTGCAGGCAATATTTCAAAATGTGGTGAAATCGAGAAAAAATCTTCTGATAGGACAGGATACATTGTGGGAAAAGGAAAAATTCCGTTCTCCTTTTCCCAAAATGTTTTCTAGAGTGGTGTGCAACAAAGTGATTAAATGTCGTTATTGTTTGGTAATGGGTTAACCAGGTCAGTAGTTTATTCGTCTCAAACCAATGTTGGAAAGCAGCTGTCAATGGCTTGGCAAACATGTGTAGGAGTCGAGAAAATACAAAAAGCATGAATAGGTGCACAGATCACTGTGATATAGTTGAAATACATGTTCTTTCTAATACGACAAGAACTCCAACCAAGTTGATAATACAAAAGTCGAAGGATAATTTATGTCTTACCTCTACGCTGAATTATAATATGTGTATATATGTAACGACAATCTAATACTAGTAAAGTTTAATGGTACTTCAACCCATTACCAAACAATAACGTCATTTTACTACTTTGTCGCAGACGACTCTGAAAAACACTGTGGGAAAAGGAGCAATTTCTCCTTTTCCCACAATGTTTTCTACTCTATCAGAAATAACTTTCCAATTTCATCCAGTTTTGAAATGTCGTCTACGAACTCTTAATTTGGGACAGGCGAACATTTGGCGTTTAGTAAAGGGTTAACTGAATGGTTTATTAAATTGAACTCGGATCAGCATACACGGCTAGTGCAAGCGGTGTCGATTCTACATGAACAGATTTATCTTTTTCATTTCGGGACAGCCATAAACTTGGCGTTTGGTAAAGGGTTAATACACTCACAACTGAATGGTATGACAACTCGGCTCAGCATGAGAAGGTAGAGCAAGCTGTGAGGAATCTACATGAACAAGTGTGTCTACGGAGTATTCTAAAGTAAATCATAGCCCCACCAAGTTCTTCAAAAGTGCTTATTTATTCCTATCAGTGAAATACTGGTATTTTTCAGTGTTTTAATTTTGTCACAGTGAATATCGTCACTAGTGATGATATCAACAAGTCATATCATCACTAGTGATGATATCAGTTTTGACGGAACTACTTCCTTTCATCATTTCTTTGCCTAAAATTCATGGCTGCAGTCTTGCACATAATACTAGGATGTATGCATTCTTAAATGTATCCATATGCATGAATGATGTCATGAGACGCGTGAATGACGTCATGAGCGTGGTTAACTGCTTTGCTCCTCCCATTTGATATTCCATTTGGCGTAAAAGAAGATATTTTGGCAAATAGATTTGATGTAATGGAATGAAATAGATAGATAAATCAACTCCATTCGATTGATATAAAAAATTTGTCACTTGAATGGGTTATCATGTAGAAAAAACTCGTTCTTTGAACTCGTTTTTTCAACCTGATAACAACCCATTCTCGTGACATATTTTTTAAATCAATCGAAAGGAGTTGATTATCCTCTATTTATTCACAGATCTGAGGAAATTTGGCAGTAAAAATTACACTAAATATTGCACGAGACTTGTGACATGGGGTTCCGCCGGGTTCAATCAATTTTAAAAGGATAATTTGAACATGTTGCCGTCTCAGCTACTCTTAAAAGCGAATTTAAAGTAAAGTCTTTGTTTATTGATTGACAAACATTCTATAACCCTTTACCAAACAGCAAATGTTCGAATGTCCAAAATTGAAAGAGTTTGCAGACGACATTTCAAAATGTGATGAAATTGGAAAATAATCTTCTGATAGGTCAGAAAACATTGTGGGAAAAGGAAAGACTTGCTCGTCACGAGCAATCTTTTTTTTTACCACTATGTTTTCTTAGGTCGTCTGCAACAAAGTGGTCAAATGTCGTTGTAGTTTGGAAAAGGGATAATATACTGAATTTGATTGCAAATGACCACCATTCTGGCCTTAAATCTCAATCGAATCAACAACAACAAAATGACGAGGTAAAAGGACGAGGGTGTGTAACACCTAATAAATCAATCATCCTGGGTTTTTTTCTATTCACCTTGAACAACCAAGTGCTGCATCATCCATCACGACGGAAGCGATGTCAATGTTGCGGTTTTAGACGTCACCCCGATGTGTTTCCGGTTACGAATCGAAAGATGCGTGCGCATCGCACACATAAAGGTGTTCTTTCTTATGACTGAAAATTGACATTAATAAATGACAATATGACGTATTAAAGGAGCCTTCTATTAAAGTCTTGATATTTAGTTTATGAGTTTATGAATAATCATGAGATTATATTGAGTTTATCATAATCATTGTTCAGAGGGTGATAAAAACGTTCAAGCTACGACAAAAAAATGTGTAGCATGCACTTTGATATTAGAACGAAGTTTTTTTTTTTTTTTTTGTTTTTTTTTAAGATTATACCGGTTATGCTTTTCATCGATAGTCTTCTTGGTAAAAGATGGTGTAAAATTAATGAGTGGACACGATAGTGCAATGCTGAAATGGGGTTGTATTTTTTTTTATCGAGGTATGCAAAGATATATGGCTTAACACCTATGGGTGATGTCATACTAGAATAAAAACAAACCGAGTGATTGCTTGCTTTCACGGTTTGCAGAACCACTGGCTTTTAACCAACCAGCCGCGTTAAAATGACTACCTCAGATTGAGATCTTTTTTAAAGACAATGCCTTTTACTGGTAAAATGACATCACATATTTACAAAAATGCATGTACCCGTAACTTGATTTATCTATACGCTCCTCCGTCTAGATCAAAACAGTTTGGACTCTTCAGAGCTAATTACTGGTGAAGACAGGAAAGCCGTAATATAACAGAAATATTGTTAATACAGCGTCGATAACTTAAATAAACAAACGCAATGAGTAATTGGTTGACATGTAGTCTCGTGCCTGTTACGGAGTACATCCGTCTCGTAGTACCCAAAAAGAAGTCCCATTTCGAAAGTTTGAGTTTCGATTTCTGGTGCGTAGTTTTGCTAGTAAAAGATGAGCCGGTAGAACACTGATGTGTTTCCTAAATCATTGATAGTCCTGCAATGCTCTCAAAATTTGATTTGATTGCCTGTTGTAGGTCTATTGGTTTGGGATGTATGAACACAAATGCCGGTACCTCGGCCAGATTTGACAGCTAGTGCATCGATTTTGGAACGATACTAGTACAATTTGCTCCGAAGCAAACAAATGAGACGATTGAGGTGTCCATTTTATTACACTTTTTGAGAGTATAATGGACCAACTTGATGTTTCTGTATATAGCTACGGGTAAAAAGAACACACTATTATAAACTCAGCAAGGTCTTAAAAATACCTGATTTAAAATTGGAGTCAATGGGAATTCAGGATCTCAAAAGTAACAGGTGTATGACAATGTGTCATGATGCAACTGTCAGCTTTTACCGGTGCGTGTGGAATGCATTATTCATGCATCACGTAAAATACAATCTGACAAACACCCACACATACGTCGTGTCATAGCAGATCACATTTACTCACTTAATTAATGTGACTTTCCTACTCGGATTAAACACATGACCACCTTACCCCACATTTTGCGTCTTGCAGAGGACAACTTTCAAAAAGCATTGTGGCAAAAAGAGAAAGTGCTTGTCACTATGTGGAAACGGGATCAACTTTCTGTAGTGGTAACGTGGATGTTTCTATGAACGGTAGCCCTGGAATAAATCCTTGCTCACAGCCATACATTTTATTATGCAGTGTTCATAGGCAAACAACCCTTTCCTAGCAAACGAACGGAGGACAGAAGAGGAGCCATAATTAAGTAAACCACAGCCGTTATTTAATAAACATCATAACGAAAACATGCTTAATCCTAATGATATACAAACTAACGAAAGAAATGAATAAAAACTCGACAGGTTTAAAGAATTGAATGAATCATTCAGATGAATTGGTTTTCGATTTCAGAAAAGATGCGATGTTTATACGTCTTCCTTTACGTACACAACAGACGCTTCCTCCATATTGCCCCCGTACAAACAGATAAACAGATGCATACAGGAGTATGCGAAGAAGAAGGTGGTGATGTCCCTTGTAGCAAAGATCCTTAGAAGATGGATATACAGTAGAAAATTTATCAGAAATAAGCATTTGTGGGAAATACAGGGAGAAATCATGCTGCAGTCCAGTCAATTTTTTTTCAATCTCACAGATTCTACAATAGCCATTTAGAATAGCAGCCTCACTATTGTGATGTTTAAAGAGCCTAAAAGAACACTAATACAGACAAAAAACATAGTGTTCTAGTCCATTACCAAACAAAAACAAAAGTCAGTCGGTCATTGCAATACATTTGAGAGAGAAGGACGAGATTGTTAAAATTTTAAGCAAATTCTCTCTTTCTCTCATTGAATTATTCCCTTCCAGAGCTACCACTATCATCTTTACTTAAATCAAAGTCAATTTTGTTAAACGGTCACATATAGGCCCATAGGACTAGGTGATATCTTATGTATTTGTGACAAAAGTTGTCTCTTTTATAGGTACAAATACACTTGTCACTATATCAAATATATACTTACTTACTTGTATTCAATATTTTTTTCTTAAATTCTCCTCATAAAATTTGAAACAGGGTATTTCTTATTTCGCACATACTAACCTTGTTCAATCATATGTGATATGAAAGCTTTCTCAAACTCAAAGAAACTGCAGCCTTCAGTCATGAGACGTGAAACAATATAAAAAAAATACATCTTAACTAAGACATTCATGGAAAAACCACTGTGATCGAAAACGAATTTGCTCGTGACGAGCAAATTCATTTTCGGTCACAGCGGTTTCTCAAATGTTATACTCCACGTGCGGTAAGACATGTTTACATCCAATTAAGGGTTGAGTAAGGGCAATTCGACGATGAAATATTTTAATGAGCGGACAGGTAAAATACTTAAAAGCGTGCGCCAATGTCGTTAAACAATTGAAGGGAGAGGTCGCCATTGTTCTGAAAATATTTTGGAATTTTGATTCATTTAAGAGTGTGCATTAAAATGCACGTTACGTGTAAATACGTGTGTCTGGTGGTTTGTTATATGATGGTCATGTTCAAAGACATCGGGGTTGGATCATCAGGTATTCATGGTGAGAATATGATTCGTTTATTTTTTTCATTTTATTACAATTATCTCGGAGTCATGATGGTAGATGCGTGTGAAAAGAAATGATTTTAGAAGTAGATAAGCGATGACACGAATTTAATCATGCCACTTAATCAGTTACTCTGGTGTGATTCTATAAGTTTAGATAAAAAAGGCATAAGAGAAATAAAAAGCCATCATTGAAAACAGTTAGAAATAAGAGCATTGGTTTAGGTTTGAGTTCGGGCTTCATCTTTAATTCATATCAATAACGAATCTTTAAATGGTAGAATTTGTATGTAAAGCTTGAGCTTATAGTTTTATATCATTTGAATCAAGATATGTATTCAAAGACAGGCCACAATATTGTTATAACTTCACCGAATCCCGTTCGTATACTTGGCGTTTTGTTTCAAGTGGTATTGTGGTTTTGTAACGCAGACTGTGTTGTGGTATCTAAGCTTCAAGTAGGCATTTCTACAAGAAAACCTACTTAATAAGCTCTATCAACACGTTAGATAGTCTTTTGAAGTATGTTTCTAACATACTTTACAGCAAGGTAAGATGATAGATTTGTGTTTTGTTTAGATACTGTTTCCTAATCTTTTAAAATCTTTATGTGTTGGTTCCAACATTTTCTCGTCAATCCAAATGTTTAAATGTCATTTTGAGTATCATTATAATCATACTTCTCAAACATATTTTATTTCTTCATCATTGTATTGTATAACATGGTGTGACTTTGGTTTTTTTTAAAAAAGTATGTCTTAACCTCTCTAGGTATATTTGGGAATATGTCCATGTATAAGCTTGTAAAAATCATAAAGCTAAAGGAAAAGCCGGAAAACATAGTAAGCCAATTTAGAAACACTCACCAGCCTTGTTTGAAAGGTCACATTTTATGATTGGTTCCCAGTTCAGCCATCGGTAAACTTTTAACAATGCATATAGCCAAATTCGTAGCTGGTAAACCTAGTAAGCCTTTTAGATACACGCACAAGCCTTGTGTCAAAGGTTAGATATAATTCTTGGTTCCCAGTCTAGCCATCGGTAAACTTTTAACAATACATAAAGCCAAAGTTGTAGCTGGTAAATATAGTCAGCCATTTTAGATAGACGCACCGGCCTTGGGTGAAAGCTTTCATATAGTGATTGGTTTTGTTTCAGCGTTCTGTTAACTTATAACAATGCATTAAGCCAAAGTCGTAGCCGGCAAACCTAGTACGCCATTTTAAATACACGCATCGGCCTTGTGTGAAAGTATATATTGATATTATATACATATTATGATTGGTTTATATTCCATCCAAGATTCAACTTAAAACAATTCATAAAGCCAAAAGAAGAGCCGATAAACTTAGTTAGCCAGTTAGATACATGAACGAGACTTGTCTGAAAGGTCATTGATTACAATTGGTTCCCATTTCAGCCGTCCGCAATATCGACATGTCGTCACTTCATATCGGAACCTGGGACCCAACCACCCAATACGATACAGGAGCGATCCAAAAATGGCAGACCAAAAGGCAACTCATCTTGATGGACCTCATGGAAAGGCAGCGACTTCTAGACCATAAGAAAGCTGAGGCAGCTAGGCAGATAGCCGAAAGGCGAGCGAATAAAATGAAATTAAGGACCAACGCGCACCAGGCATTCCTCGAGGAGCGAATGAAGGGAGACGCGATGGCCAAGGATAAACATCAATCGCCTTCACTAAATGACATCTTCATCTCGCTTGATAATCATATGGGAGTACACAGTGGAAGTAATGATTTATCAAACAGATTTACTCCAGACGGAAATGATATTCCAAGCGGAAATATCAATCAATTCGACGCACATGTTTTCGACCACGAAGTTTTAAGTGAAAATATTGGAGTTGCAACAAGAAGGGAGCCAATTGATAATATAAATCCTATCAACAAAGACGTGATAGTCGATAACGCCAATATAGAAAACAATTTCCCAATAAATGCTGAAGCTCATGTACCAGATAGCATTGCAGTAGATGCGCACATTGTTCCAAAAGACAGCATTGTACCTGTGATAGCCACAAATGGTCAAATAAATAAAGGAATACCTACTGACAAAAAGAGCATTGTTGACGAAGAAAAATCACCAAATGCTAGGAAAGGAACACTTCCAAATGACGGGTTAGCAAACAAGTCACCAATCACAAATAGAGCCAGGCCAAACAGCACAACAACAACTAATACTATAGTAACCGCTGGCAACATTGCTGGAGATACAGCGGCATTGGTACCCGACGCCAAGAATCCAATTGGAACTGGAGCAACACCTGTAGATGTAGGATTTGGAGAATTTGGAGCAAATCCGATACAAGAGGAACAACTGCGTACATTAGAAAACGAAACACTTATACTAGGTCCTCAAGAACACGCACTAGATGTTGTTATCAATCCAAATCTGAACAGACTGCGCGGGGACAAGAACGGCCATACAACAGAGTCGACAACGGGTACTGTTGAAGACCCACATTTTGAGGCGACACCTCTGGTTGTTGCTAGTGAAATAACCACCGAGAAACCTGTCGATTCGACAATACCAGCGTCTACACCTACTACCACGACTGTTGAAAATGTCATAACTAATGACCCAGCCCAGAATTTGAAAACCATCTTAAATTTCCTTAGCGTAAAAGGCGGCATAGATCCAAATCTGTCAACAACGCAACTTCTACAAGACGAACACATTCGAGCAGTATTAGTTAAAGTCATGGAAAACATCACTCGCCTGTTGTCGCTGGAATCTCAGACACAGAGTCCCCGCCGAGTAGATGTGTTCCACCATGTCCATATGCACAATCACGATCCCCATGACCATGGCAGCGTGAAGACTGTCGTTCAAAAGGGAGGTAATCCATTTAACCCATTGGTGTCATCACCAGGGTTTGTAGTAAATGATCTGCCCTTTGTTGATCTTACTCGACCGGACGCTTCTTCGGAAATGGTAACCTTCAATCATGTACTTGCCCAACAGAACAATTTGGACGTGAAAAGATCAACTGACGCAACGGTTCTTGCAAAACCGGCCTCTGGTATCCTTAATGGAGGCATGAACGCAATTTTTCCTGATCCCGTAAGAAATGACCCACTTTTAGCTGGTATTCCCGCAGACACTCCTCGACAGGTTGACATTATCAACATTCTGTCATCTACTCTCGACGATTTAACGCCGAAAGTTGTCGGAGTACACGAGGTAAACTCTATCGACATTCAAGATGGCGGTCAATCTGTAATGGCGCCGACGACGGTTACGCCACCAATCAGTGATATAAATAGAATAAGTACACACCCGCCCCCTGGCGGCATTCAAACATTAAATGGCGGACTGATGCCGATGCCTCAGGTTTCGAACTTTACTCCACAAACTACTGGAAAGGATTTATCTGTTCTGAGTTTCCTGTCTGCGATTCGTGATCGATTGAAAGGGTGAGAAATGTACATACTCATTTCGGCTATCATTAACTGTGTACTGCGTACATGCACAGCCTTATAAGCGTTATCTAATGGGGACATTGGTGTTAAGGACGGTTTACCTTTTGCAAAAAAAAAATGTGTTATAAGGAAAGTTGAATAAGCAATTGAGCTAAAAAGCAATTGTCCTCGAAATGAGAATCTTAAAGGAAGCTTAAACAATTCTTATCATGGTGATTGGTGTTTTTCTTAAGACGATTTCATATGAAAAATAAAAGAGATATACAAATGGTATGTTATTCAATTGGGCATGGGCGTAGCCGATAAAATATGATTGATGTATGAAGGTTTTTGTACTTCATCAGGTAGCTGCTTTTGAGGGCTACCTATTGTTCAAAATACATTGTCGTGTTTTAGCCAAATCATAAGAAAAACATATTCAAACGGGTTTTTTCTAAATGAGATAAGATTTACAATTGTTATCACGTGTAACGTCTAAGTCATCTGTGATATTGAAAGAGCCCTTAAATCACAATAATAAACATATCGTATATAAGAATATTTTCTGCAAGTCTAGCAACATCAGAATTTTGCATAAGTCATTAAATCAAGAAGCCATTTTCCAATGTTGGAACAAACACACGAATCGGCGTGAGGGAATGTCATGTTTTCAGGAAGCATGCACCAAAAGCGAATTCAATAAGGCCCTAGCGCCCGTCACAATAGATGTAGAATAAGTTGGTTTATATCTAAGTTACGACTAAACTAAATATTCTAAGTTTTAACGATTTCAGATTTCCTTCAAGCTAAGCAATGTGGTTTTGGGAAAGTAGTCAGTGGCTTGAAATGAAATAATGTAAAGTAGTAGGTAAGAAATACCAGTAACATAAACATGTGGACAAAACCCAAAACAGCTTTGGCCATATTTGTTGGTATGGTGTTTAACGCCGGGTCAACAATTTTTCAAGTATGTTACGACTTTCCTGAATTCACCAGTGCTGGATAGGTTTCTGAAGTAATTTGACAAAGGACACTCCCACGAAACCAGAAGTTGTGTTCGAACCCGGAACTCCCGGGTTGTAAGATCACAACATAGCCACTGGGTAGCACTGCACCCCTTAGTGGATTGGAATGAATAAAGTAAAATAGTAGGGGAGAAACACCAGGAATATATACACGGATCCCTGCGATTTGACTATGTAGTTGTTGAAAACGTCTTAACCCAAAAGTTTAAAATAGAACATGTCGCCAAGTGTGTTATCATTTGCAGGGCTTTTTTGCATTATATAACAGGGGCCTGTGGAAGGTAACTTCTCAAATGGAAATTTCTTTAAAAGCATGGGATCTACCCAAAATTTCAAATTCACACCAGCTTATTTGCTTTGCAATTCAACAAGTTTAGCCACAAAACTCTCAAAACATCAGCAGGCCAAGACCTTTCTCAAATCAAATAAGAAATAGCCCCGTTTTGAGACAATGTCAAATTTCCCATGTTTATGCAACCGACATTGTTTAATGTGTAGAGTATATCAAAGGCATGCATTGACTGAAATGCGCCATCTGACTAACATATGCCTTGTACGTTTTCGGAAATGATGTGAATACAAAGAGAGCCCGCCCTTAATGTCAACCAAAAATGTCAATGTAAAGCCGCACAAACCTATTACTATTCTAAATAATTTTGCCATTAACATTTGCATTAATTAATTCATGCGTAAACATGTCTTCTCGGCTAATTGAAATATGTCAAATTACTAAAATAGAAAAAGGTGAAATTCAAGAGAATATAACCTAAAAAGTTCAAATTAATTGCGTATAATAAAAGATAAAATGTCATATTCAAGAGAGTATAATTAAAAAAAAGGGTAAAATTCGAGTGTGGGAATTTCACTTGTTCAACTGAAGTTGTGTTATTGTTCACAAAATATTTCCCCGTATGTTAATAGGAAAGGAATGGCCTTGATTAATTGCTTTCAAACATCCATAATTTAGAACCATGTTATTGTTTCCTCTTATGAATGCAATTTGCCTTCACATACATTAACATGTCATTCCTTACACGTCACGATTTTTCACAACTGGAGACAACTCCAATGATACTAAGTGAAGCATTCAATAAAGCTATGTTAAGAACGCACCTTCGTCTCCTATGCTGCTTTTAAGCTATTCCACACCTGATGGAAAGCTTGTAATTGCTTTGGTTAAAGAGAGATTGAAATGTGATTATGAAAGCATTTATCATTCCAAAGGGATTTGACAACACTTCTTTTCGAATTTGTCTGATTTTGAATATATATTTTCAAACCGAATATCGATAATTGTGTAATTGGATCTATTTTCATTAACCCCTGATTATCAATGGTGGCGCAAAAAATAAAAATGTCAATCCATAAAAATTCTTATTGCAAAATAAAACATCACTGAAATCATCTCTCCGAGAGTGACGCACTTTCATTTCAGATACTGTCCATGATTATAAGTTTTGACTTACACAAAATATTTTCCTTACGTTAATATTAGTAAAACTGCACCCAAGTCATGTCTCAACTAAGCTTTGTATGACAATTTTGCTCGTACACATAAATTATAATTCATAGGTGAAAAGAGCACCTCAGAAAGGTGTTAACTTAGACGTGAACGGAAAATGAGATCTACCTGTGAAATCTTTTTTGTACATTAGGCACATGTCTAGTTTTCTTCCAAGGAAAAAAGGTATCATTTGCATTCGCAGGTGACGACAATTTTGTAAACGTAGATGTAACTTGATGAATCTTTTAAATACAGGACCCTTCAGTTGAAGTAATAAAGCCCGTCGCAATATGGCTTTAAACCATGCATGGCGGAATTTCTAACTCAGTTGAAGCAGTCTCTCGACTAAAGGAAACCCGATGGTTCTACTTGTCTTGACAGCCGAATATTGGTAGTTAGTTGAGAAGGGGGTCGTTTTCCACATTCCATGATGAACTGGGCAAACCAATATGACCAAACAAATTCTTGACGCAATGTTAAAACCAAAGGAACTCATTTCAATCGGTTTTCACATCGAGTCAACATTGTTTTAGTTATGATACAAAGCCCGATACATAATATTGGAGGAAGATACATAGAGAATAGATGGTTGGTGTCGTGAATCGGAAATGTTATCGGGCAAGGCGTAGGAATATTATCCGGTGAGCCGAAGGCGAAACGGATAATATTCCGATGCCGAGCCCGAGAACTTTTCCTATTCAAAGACACCAATCATCTATTCTATTTATCCTGTTACCTCCATGGATTATTATCAACAAACAAACTGAAAACAAAATACAAAATAAAGGAAACAAAAGACAGAAAACAAGTAGAGAATGATGCACACATGACGTCATATGCCATGACGTATATATGACGTCATTATTTCGCACGTGAATGTGTGATATATGGTTAGTGCCGGATATCACAAATGTTATACGGCACCCTGTTATCGGTCTGTTCATTGCGCTGGTGACAGGATAATATACTCAACAGCCCATGAAGGCTGGTCAAGACGCGTAGAACCATCAGCATTCAGTAAGTCAGTCGAGAAAAAAGGTAGTTATATATCTATTTACAATGTATATGTTTATGTGAGGCTGGTCAGGTCGGATAGAACCATCAGCATTCAGTAAGTCAGTCGAGTAAAAAGGTAGTTACATGTATATCTTTTCATTTGTTTATGTGGGGTTGGTCAAGTCGGGCAGAACCATCCGCATTCCGATAGTCAGTCGAGAAAAAAGGTAGTTATATATCTATTTATATGTTTATGTGAGGCTGGTCAGGTCGGATAGAACCATCCGCATTCCGATAGTCAATCGAGAAAAAAGGTAGTTATATATCTATTTATATGTTTATGTGAGGCTGGTCAAGTCGGGTAGAACCATCCGCATTCCGATAGTCAGTCGAGAAAAAAGGTAGTTATATATCTATTTAAAAGTTTAAGTGAGACATGGTCAAGTCGGGTAGAACCATCCGCATTCCGTTAGTCAGTCGAGAAAAAAGGTAGTTATATATCTATTTATATGTTTATGTGATGCTGGTCAGGTCGGACAGAACCATCCGCATTCCGTTAGTCAGTCGAGAAAAAAAGGTAATTATATATCTATTTATTTGTTTATGTGGGGCTGGTCAAGTCGGGTAGAACCATCCGCATTCCGATAGTCAGTCGAGAAAAAAGGTAGTTATATATCTATTTTTATGTTTATGTGAGACATGGTCAAGTCGGGTAGAACCATCCGCATTCCGTTAGTCAGTCGAGAAAAAAAGTAGTTATATATCTATTTATTTGTTCATGTGGGGTTGGTCAAGTCGGGTAGAACCATCAGCATTCCGTTAGTCAGTCGAGAAAAAAAGGTAGTTATATATCTATTTATTTGTTTATGTGGGGTTGGTCAAGTCGGGTAGAACCATCCGCATTCCGATAGTCAGTCGAGAAAAATGGTAGTTATATATCTATTTATATGTTTATGTGAGACATGGTCAAGTCGGGTAGAACCATCCGCATTCCGATAGTCAGTCGAGAAAAAAGGTAGTTATATATCTATTTATATGTTTATGTGAGACATGGTCAAGTCGGGTAGAACCATCGACCTTCCATTAATCAGTCGGGAGACTACCTCTCATCAAGACCTACATCCCTCTACGGGATTTGAACCCACGCAGAGATGGGGCATGTGATTTCAGTACTCTTACCATGGAGCCCCCTAGCTCCCGTGGTGGTCGACTCGATTCTTTACAGGAATCGTCTCAATGCTTTAATCTAAAGTACCTTAACAACCTTACGGTGGAGGCAAACAGTGTTTTGGGGAAAATATACTTAGGAGGTATAATTGTGCAATTATTAAATATACACTTACAAAATCCACATTTCCACTGCAATAAAGACCAATTCTTCCTGTCAATGATCCAATGCTTTTAAGTCAATTATTTTGACAACATCACGGCTGAGACACATAATGCATTTTGTAAAGGCTATTCGTACAACAGTTCAACACCACACACTTTCGACACATACGCGTTTTACAGCAATAAAGACTCATCATTTCTGTCAACGGCCCATTGCTTTAAAGTCAAGTATTTTGACATCATCACGGGACACAAGGTGTATTTTGTAAAGTAGATATTCCTTCAAAAATTCAACAAGACACGCTTAAATGTATATTAAAAACGAATCGGCATGGATCGGCTTCATAGGGAAAAACGTTCGTCTTATATGAGATTTAGTCCTCGAAAAACAAACTGAGACGAAAAGAGTACCTACAGCTAACCAATCTCTACCAGAGTAAATTGGTTCCCGCTTCGCTCCCACATTTATCTCTGTGACGGGCTCAGAAAATAGTACCACTTTTCCGGCATGGTCACGTGGCCGAAACTGACTGTGTAGTAGTATACTGCATCTAGCGGCTTGCAAAAAGCGAGCTCCAAACGCAAACTAACGCTCAGATCAATCAAGAAGTTAGACGAAAGTCTCTTTAGTCGTATCACAATATAAAGATAGATAAGAAAGGACAGTTTAAATAGAATAAAGACATTTATTTACACACAAAGTAGTTTACATTTGAAGCGTAACAGCTTATTGAGTAGAATTGATGCGACGCTCCATACGACTCGAAACCCGCCCCCTCCATCAAAACAAAGTGAATGACAGCTAGAAAATACATTCTCCAAGACAAATCAAACCTCCACGTAGTTAAACAAATGAGTCCTCAGTCAGAATGAAACGTTCTCAGGAAAAGCCAATGAATCAAAATTCTTGGCGATCTTCTCAACAACAAATCGCACCATTCCTCTTCATTTCGAGTTTAAATCTTCCTTCAGTCAGTTCAGACCTTGACATTACTATTAACTGGACATAGATCATACTGTTAAGCCTCAAAAGACTTATTTGAAAGGACTATCTCACATGTTGTGGTTTTAACAATTCAAAATAAGAAGTTTTCTTTTAATAAAATGAAAATATAAATTTCTAAAGTCACAGAAGACTAGATTATTGACAGCTTTTCAATACCATTCTTAACTGTTTAGAAAAGTTTATGAAAAACATTTACAGTGTATATTGTTGATAATGCAAACCGTTTAACCCTTTCCCAAACAACATAGTTCCTGTTTCAAATTGAAAGAGTTTGCAGTCGACATTTCAAAATGTAATGAAATTGAAAAATATTCTTCAAAAAGAGCAGAAAACCTTGTGGGAAAAGGAAAAATTGCTTGTTACGAGCAATTCCTCCTTTTCCCACAATGTTTTCTAAAGTCGTCTGCAACAAAGTGGTCAAATGTTGTTATTGTTTGGGAAAGGATTAACCCTTTACCAAACACTAAATTTTCGACTGTCCAAAATTCTAAGAGTTTGCAGGCGACATTTCAAATTGTGATGATATTGAAAATAATCTTCTGATAAGGCTTGAAAAGTGGAAATTGCTCAATAAGAGCAACTTCCCCTTTTCCCACAATGTTTCCAGAGTAGTCTGCAACAAAATGGTTAAATGTTTTTAAGTTTAGATGGTTGTTTAGAGAAAAACACCAGTTTAAATGGTTTGTGATATCTGCAAAATAAAGGAATGGGTGAAGCAGATGTCCCGATAATAGGCCTATTCAGCCATTATTGATTCTTTAAATCCTATGTTGTGGGTACTCATTTGAGATATTTGAATGATCAAATGAATTATTAACCAGATCTAACTCATCAAACAGATCTAAGCGTTATTTTATTCAGATCAAACTCAGCTTTTCATTAGCTAGTTTTACTGATAAGAAAGTTCCTATCCTATCTCATCACCTACACCATATTCTTCAATCATACTTTGATAATGCACATGATGGACACTGTTTCTATTTATTTGGTGATCCTCAGGTTAAACTGTATTTGGTTGAGTAATTTTGCTTTAGTTACTTTTCAATTTTATACAGCAAATAATATTTATGGTTGAAAGGCTGTCAACTTTTATGAACACTGTTCTGACATCATCTTTCTTGAAATATAATGAATGCAAACTATTATGTATCAACTAGACAATGTTTTAAACAAACAACAGTTAAGCTTATTTGTTAATTCAATATTTTTAAACTGTAATATCCTCATGATGAGAACTTGTCTTTTAAAGATTTTGATTGTTGTATGCTGTAATGATAATAATACATGTATATTTTTGTCTTAAAAGATTATTGATAGAGAACATTTGAATTATAAAAGAAACTCTTACAATCTGTCCTTTAAGTTCCTATTAACAAGCAACTGTTTGAAAACTAAGTAGCAATTATAACCATATCTGGGGATGCTCCCTGCATTCATCATTTTGTCACTTGTTGTGAATTTGTTATAAGCATTTATGAAAGAAACTTAAGAAATGCACTGTTGTCATAATTGTTTTGACATTGCTTAGCAGTTATAAAAACTATGATGAATTTTGATGTAAAGCATGAGTATTGTTCATTCAACTATAACTGATATCTGTATGTAAAATTCAAATCATATGAAGAAGTAAAGTGAAAATCTGAAATGAAAACTTAATTGTTAAGCGTTAATTGTTACTCTTCACTTAACAAACATCTACAGAATATGTACCTTAGACCATCCTATACATTAAAAGAATCATATTACTGGCCACCTTTAACTCTATCAATTATCAATTCTTTCTTTCATTTTTTTTCATAAGAGAGGTTGATAATAACTAATTAAACTTGCTCTTCATACAATTCATCCAAGTATTCTGAAATTACATACAATTCATGATTTATTAAGTTATAACAATGCTTCAAAAATGTTTTAATTTCTAATTGAGTCCCTCTACTTATTACAAATTTATATCATGGTAATCAATGAAATTCTTTTTCTGCATTGAATGAATCAAATATGGAATGTTTTATCAGTCTCCTGTCCCTTATCAAGATTGTTGACATGGTAAAGTATGTACATTCATTGGTTCAGAAAGAACATTGTGCCAAAATATAAGGACATCTGAATTGATGGACTTAATGCTGTTATATTATGTTCAAATTACAATTAACAGAAGCATTGACCAATTCTCTCAGATATGAATAGTGAAAATTATCCAAATAGTAAGCAACTAAAGATAACATTTGTTACATTGAAAAGGGTAGAAATCAGTTTGATAAAGGGATGTGATTTAACTTGACAATCTGTCAGTCATTTTTTAGTTTTATTGCAATGCTTTTCTCACTATTGTTGGAGGTTTTACCACTTTACTAAAATGCCCCAAAGTGCACTTAATCAAGCAGAATTTTGCCTTGACCCATCGACCCGTTTAAAAAAAACGCGTCCTCACTCCCCCTCATCCTCGCCATCCCCCAGCCCTACCCCCCACGAAGATTAACAGCTGTGGCAGTTTTATAGAGGGGAGAACCAAGGATGTACAGCTTTCTTATTTCTTCAGAATCATTAATGGTTTGTCTATTCTTTTGCACAAAGTATGAGCATACATACATCATAAAGTTACTGGAAAACCATGTATTATATACATAAAACACAAGCATAGTTAGGAAAAGATACTTGCAGTTTATTCAACATAGTTCTTTCCTCTCATCTTTGTCTCTATCATCATGCCTTTCCTGTGGCCCCACAAACTATGAACACATCATCCAAATATCCATTTTGTTTCAAACACTGACAGCCTTCAACTTGTGTCTTCTCTGCAACTCTTTTTTAACTCATTCAGCTCTCATTTCATAGCATGTGAAGCTTATTTGGCGGTTATTTGGAAGAACTTTTTTAAAAGTACCAACTCATCGATATCTTGCATTCTTTGAAGTTTTCAGGACATCGATTTGAAGAGATCTGCGCCCATTCAGATGATTAGAATGTGCCATTTAAGAAGCTTTTGCCTTATTCTAAAGACAATGATATCACGTATTTTGATGTTAATCTTTGCAAGTGGCGAAATCTTTAAAAACACAGCAGTGAAGTGAATTGAGACATCGTTTCCAAATTTTACATCGTTTTTGTTTACATCACTGGTATCCAGACTGTGCGATAACCAAGATTTATTATAGATCGAGCGGGAGACCAAAGATGTAAACATTCAGCGGATTGATTTTCAGTAGCGTAAAAAGGCTTTAAAATAGTTCTAACAAAATTCGGTGAAAAACATATTCAATTTCTGCTGTATGGATGACGTAAAGGTAATTTTGACTTATTCATATAGTGCTTTACTTAAATGTATGCATATAACAGTTTGGATCGCAATATTACAGAGTTTGCCACGATTCGTGGCAAAGATGGCGTGAGCCCGTTGCAGAGGTAGTATCCGGGGGACGATAACTCTGCATAGGAGATTGACAGCTAACCTCAGGGACTCGTAGTAACTATAAGGATTCTTTGGGGGTTAAGGCTATACTTATTTATCGTATATATAAAGGAAGACATAGCCGTTACCACCAAAGAATCCTAAGTACGAGTCCCTGTGCGACTAAGGCACACATATTTACCAAATCCCCATGTGTCGTCTGCTGGGAAACGCCATCTGACGTTTGTATTTAAACGGGAAACGTGAGATGATAATAACGTCCGCCTAATACGATATGCGATTTAGTCCTCGAAAAAAATGAGACGAAAAGAATTACCCACAACCACTCTTAAAGGACTCGTAGTTAAGATTCTTTTGGAAGTAATGGCTATAAATAAAGGAATATATAGCCGTTACCCCCTTATAATCCTTTCTGCGAGTCCTTGTGCGACTAGGGAACACATATTCACCAAATCCCATTAGTCGTCTGCTGCAAAACGCCATCTAGCGTTTGTAAACAGGAAACGTAAGATGCTAATAATAGCGATAATAGCAGATAGTGATGCCTTAGGTCAAGGTTATAATATGTAAAGGTTAACTAAAGGGAGATCACTCTATCGTTCGCACCCTATCTTAACCTCTTAACATACAACGACAAAACTCGAAATGCCGATTTGCTACTGTTTCACGACGCTGTCCTCTTCGGAAATTCCGGACAACTTCGAGACGAAACTCTCCGAGTGTGTCGCGAATGTGCTCTCGAAACCGATAGAGGTAAGAGATTGCTTTTGAATTTATAAATAGATATATATATAGGACTACGGTTATGTACCTCTAGACAGACTCAGTGTGTTATTATATAGGCTTGTTCAGATTTCTGGTCTCGAAGTATATTGCTATATCGACTGACGCAGCACAATAAATGTCCAAATGCTGAAAAAAAGCTTCGTTCACGGATAATTACTGAGTCTATATATAGGCTAGTCTGCAAATAGAACATCACACAGTACTAGTCCTACTGAGCATATATACAGTACATGTATATATACATTAGACGCCCTATACACATGTAGGCCTATATATGTGTGTGTGTGCTGAATTGTAAGGACTTATCAATAGGACTATATCTACTCGATATCTTTCTAATGCGATATATATTCAGAACTATTGATCAATGATATGATGTAGGAAAAGTGTACATATATATATAGGCTATATAGAGTCACGATAATTAGTAAGCATACAATCAATTAACATCGTAAGTGCCCCTCCGGATTGGCATATATGATGCGATTAATCATGGGCAATGCATTATGATCCCGAGTTCGAGCCCCACCCAAACCTCTGGTTTCGTTGGAGTGACCTTTTTAAGTCACTAAAGAGTCCAAGCCTATAGTTATGGTGGGTCCGGAAAAGTCGTTTTAAAACTGAAATATTGTTGCTACGGAATTCAACACCATACACAAGTTAAACGGTCACCAGGAGCGAGGATTGGGGCGCTGAACAGCCGCAGTCTTAATATGACTGAAATACTGTTGAAACGGTGTTAAACCCATACAAACCATTTTCACCCTACAGCACCCTTAGGATGAAATCGAATTTAAACCCATTGATACGGCTACGCGACCATTTACATAGGTCTCGAAGAAATTCGCCAAGGTACTACATATATAGTAACCGTTTCCCAAACAATAACGACATTTGACCACTTTGTTGCAGACGACTTTAGAAAACATTGTGGGAAAAGGAGAAATTGCTCGTTACGAAAACATTGTGGGAAAATGAGAAATTGCTCGTAACGAGCAATTTCTCCTTTTCCCACAATTTTTTCTACCCTATCAGAGGATTATTTCTCTTTTTCATTACATTT
This sequence comes from Cerastoderma edule, assembly GCA_947846245.1. Taxonomy (NCBI): domain Eukaryota; kingdom Metazoa; phylum Mollusca; class Bivalvia; order Cardiida; family Cardiidae; genus Cerastoderma; species Cerastoderma edule. Next base: position 38,798,658 of record OX401411.1, read on the forward strand.
TGAAATGTCGTCTGCAAACTCTTCCAATTTGGGACCGTCGAAAATTTGCTGTTTGGGAAAGGGTTAAATATCGATCTCCCGCTACGTCATTAGAAACACTGAGTCCGATATTGGAGCACTGCGCGATTGGGTAAAACATGTACTTAAATCGATTTGCTCTTCCATCGCTCACGGATTATGCAGGGGAAAAAAAACGAATACGAACGATGCTTGTGGTGTAATATGCCACCCAATACACAATGCTGAAATAGATCATCTGTCCCCCGGATGGCATTCCAATCCGTATGAATTACGCTCACATAACAGCGTAAGACAGGAGTCAGCGTATAGTATGACAGCGTAAAATAGAAGTCAGTGTAAAGTTTGTAAGCGTAAGATAGGACTCAGCGTTAAGTATTCAAGCGTAAGAAGTCAGTGTAAAGTTTGTGAGCATAAGAAGTTTTTAGTAAATTAGTGTAAGGCAAGATTTGGTGAAAGGTATGTGAGTGTAGATAGGAATAAGCATTAATTACTATTGTTACGTGAACATTAGATTAGATTAGATACATTAGACAGACGGTCAGATGCTGCTTTTCATCGGATTGGATCAGTGTAATGGTTCGATTGCTAAAAAATGGCGATTCCTGTCCTATAATATTAGCGTTGTTGAAATCTTCACAAACACTCAACTGTCGAGACGGTTTGCATCTAGGATGGCTTTACTGTACTTATTGGCGAACCTTTTTTAGTTGGCCGATAAGTGCTTAGCTATCCCCTCGTGAACATTTGAGCTGGTGCTATTCGCTTATCGGATTGTATTTGGTGTACCCGTATCACAAGTGTTTGAACAGAAGTCGTTTGTTTAATGATATTAGGGTTTAACGCCGCGTCAATGGTATTTCAGTCATATAACGGGTTGCCTGGATTTTACCAGAACTGGGCAGGGCTGTGTAGTGTCTTTCCCAAAGACTTACAAACGAAGAGGTCGCGTACTATGTTCGTTTATGTAAATTCCCATATGTAAACATAAGAACAGTACTTAGTCAAATGGGAAAAACAGATTGTCAATAACGATAATGCAAATCCATGTTAAACAGCTTAGTGAATAAATAAAAACAATGACCCAAACGTGATACTCCCCCCTCCCCGCGATTCCCAAGTCTACCATCTAAAAAGGACTATGTCACAGGACCTTTTTAAATAAATTGTATTCTACCGATTAAACGACAACATCAATTTCTAAAGTAACATAAGACTAGACTAATGACAGCTTTCCAACTCCGTATTGATGATTGTTACTCTCAGAGCAAAAATCTCTGAGTTAGTCCATTTAAACACTAGGCATGTAGGTCAACCTTTCTGAGTTAGTCCATTTAAACACCAGGCATGTAGGTCAACCTTTCTGAGTTAGTCCATTTAAACACTAGGCATGTAGGTCAACCTTTCTGAGTTAGTCCATTTAAACACTAGGCATGTAGGTCAACCTTTCTGAGTTAGTCCATTTAAACACTAGGCATGTAGGTCAACCTTTCTGAGTTAGTCCATTTAAACACTAGGCATGTAGGTCAACCTTATTTACAAAAATACTTCACGTAGGCCTTGAATTGAACACCGATGTATATCTATACACATGAGTCCGTGTGAAGTCATTTTAGGGTTCGTAATATATGCACATCCGTGCCCTGGCACCGATAAGATAATGCCGAGCCGGGTCAAAAAGGCAAACACGCTTGCTACAACCACAGAGGTCCAAACGATAATAGCAAGTTGTTCATCTCCAGTGTGAAAGGATGTGGGTTCGATTCTTGGGGTCCAAAACTGGTCAAACCGAATTTCATTTATTTCAGTAAAAGAATCTCTATTTTGTTACGCTCGATTATTTGAAGAATATGGAGAGCTACATTCCTCAACCGGGCGTCGACGTAACACATTGGACAAAGTTTTACATGCAAATATGTAGCTCATACACTACTGTTGGGAATGGGTAAAAACTTCATACTTGTGTATGGGGTCAAAATCTAATCTCATTGACCAAGTTTCACTCTGGTTCTGGTTTTAAGCAGATCATGTTCCTTCTGTACGTTTAAAAGATTTGCTAGCAAGCCGTTCTCACACGACCTACAGAAGGCAATGAATTAAACGAATTAATATTTCACCGATGGACTAAGGTCATGATGTAAGGTTACCGATCAAGTACAATAAGTTAAAATCCCCCTTTTTTTGAGAATAATTGTTACAATCTACGGACTAAACAGCCTTTTGTTGCAAAATATGATACCGTTTTAGCCATAATAAAAAACATGTCCTCCGAAGGTAATCAGCACTCTATACAGTTGTTTGGCGATATGTGAAGTTAGCATGGTTTCAGTATTCTACCAGTTGTTAATTTGTATTACTGCAAACCATTTGGAACTGTCAGTTCCTATATATCGTCAAGGACCAAACCCAGAATCCACATTTGTATTAATTTTGAATAACATTAATGGACAGCGTTTGAATTTTATCTCTTGGAACATTCCAAATTAAAAGCAAGCGCATGACGTAGATCTAGACAAAGATGTAGCAAGCGCATGGATTTGTATATATTTTTTCAAATATCTCGTTTAACCTTATAATGCTGGGTAATTTTCTAGAAATATATTTTTCAGTCGCCTCCTTTCCAAAACCTTAGATATCTGCTTAATTTTTCATAGGGAAAGATACTCAGAGTACCAAACAGGTTAGATCACAGGCCAGTCGCAAATTTACTTGGCGGCTGGCCTGGATCTTATCTGTGTGTATAAGCATGAATTTTATTCAAGCACTATAAGGGCAAAACACTTTCCTTTAAAAATCTATTTTCTTGAGTCTCGTTACTTTGATCATAAGCATGAAATCGGTTCCAGCACTATAAGGGTAAAACACCTACCTTTTAAAATCTATTTCCTTGAGTCTCATTTGTTTGATCATAAGCATGAAATCGGTTCCAGCACTATAAGGGTAAAACACCTACCTTTTAAAATCTATTTCCTTGAGTCTCATTATTTTGATCATAAGCATGAAATCGGTTCCAGCACTATAAGGGTAAAACACCTACCTTTTAAAATCTATTTCTTTGAGTCTCGTTACTTTGATCATAAGCATGAAGTCTGTTCCAGCACTATAAAGGTAAAACACCTACCTTTTAAAATCTATTTCCTTGAGTCTCGTTACTTTGATCATAAGCATGAAGTCTGTTCCAGCACTATAAGGGTAAAACACCTACCTTTTAAAATCTATTTCCTTGAGTCTCATTAGTTTGATCATAAGCATGAAGTCGGTTCCAGCACTATAAGGGTAAAACACCTACCTTTTAAAATCTATTTCCTTGAGTCTCGTTACTTTGATCATAAGCATGAAGTCGGTTCCAGCACTATAAGGGTAAAACACCTACCTTTTAAAATCTATTTCCTTGAGTCTCATTAGTTTGATCATAAGCATGAAGTCGGTTCAAGCACTATAAGGGTAAAACACCTACCTTTTAAAATCTATTTCCTTGAGTCTCATTAGTTTGATCATAAGCATGAAATCGGTTCCAGCACTATAAGGGTAAAACACCTACCTTTTAAAATCTATTTCCTTGAGTCTCATTTGTTTGATCATAAGCATGAAATCGGTTCCAGCACTATAAAGGTAAAACACCTACCTTTTAAAATCTATTTCCTTGAGTCTCGTTACTTTGATCATAAGCATGAAGTCGGTTCCAGCACTATAAGGGTAAAACACTTTCCTTTTAAAATCTATTTCCTTGAGTCTCATTAGTTTGATCATAAGCATGAAGTCGGTTCAAGCACTATAAGGGTAAAACACCTACCTTTTAAAATCTATTTCCTTGAGTCTCATTAGTTTGATCATAAGCATGAAATCGGTTCCAGCACTATAAGGGTAAAACACCTACCTTTTAAAATCTATTTCCTTGAGTCTCATTAGTTTGATCATAAGCATGAAGTCGGTTCCGGCACTATAAAGGTAAAACACCTACTTTTTAAAATCTATTTCCTTGAGTCTCATTAGTTTGACCATAAGCATGAAGTCGGTTCCAGCACTATAAAGGTAAAACAACTACCTTTTAAAATCTATTTCCTTGAGTCTCGTTAGTTTGATCATAAGCATGAAGTCGGTTCCAGCACTATAAGGGTAAAACACTTTCCTTTAAAAATATATTTCCTTGAGTCTCGTTACTTTGATCATAAGCATGAAGTCGGTTCCAGCACTATAAGGGTAAAACACCTACCTTTTAAAATCTATTTCCTTGAGTCTCATTAGTTTGATCATAAGCATGAAGTCGGTTCCAGCACTATAAGGGTAAAACACCTACCTTTTAAAATCTATTTCCTTGAGTCTCATTAGTTTGATCATAAGCATGAAGTCGGTTCAAGCACTATAAGGGTAAAACACCTACCTTTTAAAATCTATTTCCTTGAGTCTCATTAGTTTGATCATAAGCATGAAGTCGGTTCCAGCACTATAAGGGTAAAACACCTACCTTTTAAAATCTATTTCCTTGAGTCTCATTAGTTTGATCATAAGCATGAAGTCGGTTCCAGCACTATAAGGGTAAAACACCTACCTTTTAAAATCTATTTCCTTGAGTCTCGTTACTTTGATCATAAGCATGAAGTCGGTTCCAGCACTATAAGGGTAAAACACTTTCCTTTTAAAATCTATTTCCTTGAGTCTCATTAGTTTGATCATAAGCATGAAGTCGGTTCCAGCACTATAAGGGTAAAACACCTACCTTTTAAAATCTATTTCCTTGAGTCTCATTAGTTTGATCATAAGCATGGAGTCTGTTCCAGCACTATCAGTTTTAAACCCTTTCACCACAAACATGTGTCCATGTATTTCAGCGTATTGCTGTGATAGTCAACCCGAATGCACGGATCTGTAAAGCCGGAAGCACCGATGCGTCCTTCATCATTCAGATCCATTCGATCGGTGTGTTCGACGCGGAACGAAATCCGGGATACTACCCAAAACTCTTCGATTTTCTGACGACATCGCTCAAAATGCCCGCTAACAGGTGAGCAACATAGAGTAACGTCGATCTTAATAGAAACGGCAAAGGGCTGTGTTCACAATCCGGGTATTTTAGCCCAAAACATTTTAAGGTTTATGTCATTGTATTTATAAAAATCTTTCATTTTCCCTCAAAACACTTATAATAATCTTGATAAAGTTAATAACTTCTAATAAAATTCATTTTTTTTTACAAAGAATTTGTATGTCATTTTTCATGAATTTCTACCAAAAAAGCGATGTTTAGGCATTTGGTTTGTGGTATTTGATGAAAATGAAATATGAAGAGCCACCAAGATTTTTTCAGACAATGATGTATCGAGAATATAATTTAACAATGGCCGAAAAATGGTGGTGCATCTTGTGGCTCTTCACATCGACCGCAAATCATCAAGTAAATTTCCATATTTAAAAGTTTTCTGTTTACAAGAAACCTTGCCAAAGTGTTCTGTGATGCGTAAACATTTAACAAACTAATTAATCCAATTTTGGCCAGAGTACAGGTTGTGTATCCAGGAAGCAGAATCGAGTGTGATAAGTCTAAGAAATAAGATCTTGTAAAATAAAATAAAAAAGTTAAAACAAATTGAGCATGATTAGGTCATTGTGATGCCGAATACACACTTACTAGACTAGATGCATGTTCCTTAAGTAGTTATGCAACTTAATCACTTATGAGGAAGTGCCGTTAGTCCATTGAATTTACATACCACTTTTTGAGGGACGGTACTTTATCGATACACAAACAGCGGTCTGACCCCAATTACTCATTAAACATCCGCCTTTACTGTGCGGACTAATACCTTCTTGGAACTAGGAATGTAGTTCGGATTTACTCGCTTTGTTTTGCTCTTTATTTTTATAACTGTTGCCTCATGGGAAGTTGTAAAATGTCCAGATGTTCGAAAATTAGACTATCGTTCAGTCTCTGTTCACAGAAATAATAATAATAGTAATGGTGGTAAAAGGAGCAGCTGTTTTCCTCGAGATGTTGCTCAAAGGAATTTTCAAATGTATCCTCAATCATCTTGCATTAAACGCACCTTAGTCCTTCAGCGCTATCAGCGCTTTGATTCCATATATGATCGTTGAAGTTTTGAGGAATAGAAGAAGTGTTATGATCATACATGCAATATGAACATACTGATGACATCACTGCTAATAACGTTGGCTCATAAGTATCCGAAAATCATTCGGATACTTCTAAAACCTTCGTTAACACTTTAACGCCTGGAGAACTGTTAAACATACATTCGTCCATTACCCTTAGAATGGTGGGTGATTTTCTTAAAACAGGTTTTTGTGTCGTCTGCTTTCAAAAACCTTAAATATCTGCTAAGTTTTGATGAGGAAAGATATGCAGTGTAGCAAACAGGTAGGATCCCAATTTAATTGGCGGCTGGCCTGAATCTAACCTGTTTGCATAATCATGGAGTCGGTTTCAGTAATATATAATGGTTAAGATATATTTTCATTAAGCCTCATTTAAACGTAATGAAGTTCTGTCTTTAACTTTTTTACAGAATGACGATAGAATTGGTCGACATACCAGCACACGGTGCCAAAAGTGGGCAGTAGAAATCTGGATGAAACTCTCACAGACTGTGCCATCTAGACTGGGTTCCAGAAACGGGGGCGTTTTCATGTTATATAACAAGGGTCTATAAAAGGCACCTTTCCAATTAGAAATTTTTTTAAAAGCATACAAGAATTCAAAGTCATACAAGCTTTTCGTCTTTCCAATTCGACAATTTCAGCCATAAAACTTCCCAAATTGAACACGCTTGGGACTCTTCCCAAATTAAGGGGAAAATGTCCTTGGTGTTATAATAGTATACATCATTATAAGGTCTTCTTATCCAACATTGAAAAGGTTGTGGCTTTTGATTGGATAGTCTTGGTTTAAAGATATGTCAACAAACCTTTGATTATATACAACTATCCTGTGAGTCACCCATATAAGGTTTAGGCTCTGAAGTGTCTTGTGTCTGAAGACACTCCCACAAAAGCATCAGTGCCGGTAGGGCTCGAATATGGGGTTCCCGGGTCAAGTGTTCACAACCTTGACCACTCAACTGAGAACTATCCTTGGTCAGACTTGTACGAGTATAAGAATATCTGTTAACCCTTTCCCAAACAATAACGACATTTGACAACTTTGTTGCAGACGACTTAAGAAAACATTGAGGGAAAAGGAGAAATTGCTCGTGACGAGCGATTTTTCCTTTTCCCACAATGTTTTCTGCCCTATCAGAAGATAATTTCCCAATTTCATCACGTTTTGAAATGTCGTCTGCAAACTCTTTCAATTTGGGACAGTCGAAAATTTGTTGCTAGGAAAAAGTTTAAATAAATCTAAATTTGAACTTTGACAACAAATAACGACTGTTTGTCTGTTTTATAACATAAATAACTAACCGTAGGTTCCCCCTGAACATTTTAATGTTAAAACTTTTAGGCTCTCAGCCAAGTCAAGCCTTTTATTATGTCCATATAATATTTTATACATGTCTCCCTCGTTTCTGGAAATCTTCTAGTAATATGAAACGAACTCTCAGGATTTTCATTAACCTATTTCTGAAAGTCATTGATCATTGTTAATAGATAGTGTTTGAATGTTAAATAAATATAAGAAGTTAAATTTGGTATCTGTTTTGTCCTTGTTCGTCTCATTTATCCTCTCCATTACCAGATTTTTAGCAAGAACTGTCACGATTGTTCCTGGGTGGAGATAAAACAACATGACGGCCTCACGGGTAAAGTTCAAACAGCCTTCCTCCAATTTATTTATATCGGACGTTGTTTATTGCACTACAGCGCTGTCTGTATTGTGTTTAACGCCCTATCAACAGTTTTCGAGTTATGTAACGGCTTTCTTGGATCCACCAGAACAAGGCTAGGGCTCGAAGTGATTTGCAAAAGGTCTCTCCCACGAAACCAGAAGAGCCAGTGGGGCTCGAACCTGGGACCCCAATTTCGTGGTCCGCCACCTTAACTACTGGGACACGCAGAACAGATTGGTTAAGAAAATTCCTTGATACAAACGTTCTCAAAATAAATAATCATGGTTTGTTTAATTAAGGTTTTACATCGAGTCAACAGTATTTGTTTTATTGCGATGCCTGGCTTATCTAATATTTTCGATGGAGGAAGGCCCTTGGCCTGTAGGCTGGACAAGCCAGGTAGATTCAAAGGCATTTATAGGTCGGCCTGAAGCCTACCTCTTACTTAAAATTAAAATCTATTGGGTTGATCACTTGCGTCAAGGGGCAATGTTCTCCAAACTAAGCATTTCCCTAGTGAGGTACCCAACCCCCGAAAGCTTTAGAAAATTGGCTGCTATAGCAATGGGTACCAAATTGAACCGGGGCCTAGTGGCAAGAGTACAGACCTTGAAATCACATGGTCCCTTTCTGGTGGGTTCAAATCTCGGTGAGCCCATTTGGACTATCACAAGAGGCAGAATAACTACACCAAATAAGTTGTAAAGGACTTCAATTTCTTCAATGAACCCATGGTACTTTTATTTACGGAATGCCCATGGTTCCACTCGCCTTGACCAGCCCTTATGGACAGTTGAGTATGGGGGTCTTCCTCCATCGTTAAGAGTCGGGCATCGCTACATAACTGAAATAATGTTGATGTGATGTAAAACCCATATAAAAAATAGAGACATTTGACTACATTGTTGCAGAAGACTCTGGAAAACATTGTGGGAAAAGGAGAAATTGCTCGTGACGAATGTATTTTGTCCTATCAGAAGATTATTTTCCAATTTCATCACATTTTGAAATTTCATCTACAAACTCTTTCAAATTGGGACAGTCGAAATTTTGCGTTTGGTAAAGGGTTAAAGGTAATTTTTCCTGCTATTTCACCCCGCCAAAAACCTTGTCCCTTGTTCCTCCCGTTAAAAATGTTATCATCAGTTCCAGCTACCAGTATGTTGTCAAAGCAAGGTTGTCAAAAGTCTGAAAGCCTATCATCATTATTTAGATGGATTTTACATTGCAACAGCATTATTTCAGCTATGTTTCAATGCCCGATTCTTAATGATGGAGGGAGACCCCATACTTAACTGCCCATAGGTATTGGTCAAGTCGGGTAGAACCATCAGTAATCCCTAAGTCAGTTGAGAGACTACCTCCAATGAAAATACAAATGTTGTTGCCGGGGTTTGAACCCATGTTGAGAGGAGCCATAGGTTTTCCAAGTTCTGTATGCTAGGTCACGGAGGGGCCTAAATCAAAACACTGAATAGACATTTAACTCTTTACATACAAATTCAAGTTAATACTTCTTCTGCAAATTTCTTTCCAGTAACCTCTCTGAATAAACAGTTTTTTCGGGGCTTAAGAAGTAATGGAAAGTAGCCTTTTCCAACCCTAATAGTGCTTGAACCGACTTCATGCTTATGCAAACAGGTTAGATCACAGAACAGCCTGGCCTGGCCCAACCTGTTTGCTACACTAAGTATCTTTCCTCAACAAAATTAAGCAAATACTCAAGGTTTTGGTAAAACAATGCAAAAATCTAGTTTTTAGAAAATTATCTAACATCCTAAGGGCTAAATCCCTAAAATAAGGTGTTAAAGTGTACATGTATATATACATGCAGGAAACTCTTATGAGACTGATGACATATTGAGAACAAGAAACAAAGAACACAACAAAATGTTTTTTGGAAGAGTATTAATTTTAATAATTTTCTTTCAAATAAAACAATCATTAACATATTCATTCTTGGTTGATGATTTAAATGTAATGAAAAGGTGATTTGTAAGAACATAAATTATACCATTTTGGTAAATATATGAGCATATATAATGGGAATACCCATATGCATGTATTGATGATTTAAATGTAATGAAAATGTAATTTGTAAGAACATGTATTATACCATTATGGTAAACATTTAATGAACCTGTAAGGTGGAAATAATTATATACATGTATTGATGATTTAGATGTAATGAAAAGGCGATTTGTAAGAACATGAATTATAAAATTTTGGTAAACATGTAATGAACATGTAAGGTGGAAATAATTATATACATGTATTGATGATTTAGATGTAATGAAAAGGTGATTTGTAAGAACATGAATTATAAAATTTTGGTAAACATGTAATGAACATGTATAGTGGAAATAACTATACATGTATTGATGATTGAAATGTAATGAAAAGGTGATTCGTACGAACATGAAATTATACCATTTCGGTATACCAATTCAGTAAACATATAATGAGCATGTTTAATGGAAATAACCATATACATGTATTGATGATTTATTTCATGTGTTATGTGGGACTTCAGTCAGCCTATCACTTTTAAAGATGCTTGTTCACAGATGTGAGAGAAATTTTAAGTTAAAAACTAATTTCTTTTTAATTACTAACAGCTTTACTGTTATATGATATGCACTAAGTCATTGGAAGCAAAACAAAATCCTCTTTAATTCATAAAGTGATCTAACATGTACTCTAATCAAAAAGCATGACATCTCTTTTGAGATCTACCACATATAAACTGTACATACGTAGATACTTAATACAATAAATGATTCTTCCTAAATTAATCATACTTTCCATAGCTATAATTTTTAATTGTATATCAAATGAAAATACAAAATCTGTGAACGTGTTACAGTCTCTCTCCCTCTGTAAAATGGAATTTTAAGTACTTTTAATACTTTTAAGTCATTTTTCAATTATTCTAGAACTTTCAAAATTTAAGTATAATGAGTGCAAGTATGGCTTTAAGGCATCTTTAAAGCTCTTAAGGCTTGTTAAGAGCCCTTAATGCATGTTTTAGACAATTAATATGAGTTCAAGACATTTAAGGCTTGTTTAAGACCCTTAATGTGTGTTTAAGACACTAAAGGTAGTACACAAACACCAGACATTCAGAATGCTCTCCAAAACCAAATAAAACCACATAGTAGCAGCCTTGGTTTTATGCCAATAGTTCCGGCCCAGCGCGATGTTACTGAGAAAGGCCGAAGCAATCTGACCAAAGAATGAGTTTCATATTGATGGATTATAGGTATTCTTCCTTAAAACAAGATTGACTGAATGGACAAAATACAGTCAAAATATAGTCACTGCTTTTAACTCACAATTAACCATATAGAAAAAAAAACTTTTGGGCTCATTTGTAAACATCTAGAACAAGAGCTTTAAAACCTTATTGTTCCCCAAAAAAGATATTTCTATATTCTGAGATGTATAACTCATTCAGGGCTATTTGATTAGACAATTACAAATCATAGACCTAGTGTCACTCTATATAGGACCAACAAGTTAGCTAAAATCTAACACTAGGTCCTCAAACCAATTACAAACACAAGACATGGTATAGACATCTTAGTTATCTAGTTGACAAGTAAAAATAATTATTAACCTCTTTATCTATTTACAAAAATAAAACATCAGAAAAGTTTAACCTTAGATCACTGATTCTAGTACTTTACATCTTAATTATTCGAAACAAAATAAAAATAAAAACTCATTTCTTCATAATAATTAAAAATTCCTTTTTTCATCCAACACTATAAAATAAAAAATCTTTTTATATGAAACATGCATCTAGGATTAATAAAATCATCAACATGATCAACTCGTTTTAAAACATGAAAAACAAAACCAAAAAAACAATGCCATCAGAAATCTGAATCTTGTCTGGAGGTGGAGAACATGTACCAAGAATCCGCCAATTTGAAATATTTTCTTTCGTAGGGTTACTTTGGTCATTCTCGGTATACATCTGTCTGAGCCTGAACTATTAATATCAAACTGAATAGTTCCGGCCCCAACCTGTGTATCCTGAGAACAACCAAAGTAACCGGACGATAAATGTTTCAAATAGGTGGATTATGGATATTCTACCTTAAGATGAGGTTTCTGTAGATGACAACTAAAATACATAAGAAAATGAAAATCATATTTCAACATCCAAAGGTTGTTATGGAAACCTATTTTAAGATTCTTAACTCAATACTGTCAAACACAATCCTTTGCATTACCATAAGCCATTATCCTACATCTCATATGAGTACCTACAACATAGGGTTTTGTTGAAGTTTGAACATGTACAGCTACTACTTCCATATGGCCTAAAAAAATAAACATCTTCATTATCAGTAGGTAGGGTAGGTAGGGAACTATTTTCTTCTATTTTTTTTCAATTTTGAGTTTATTTTTAACGTGCATATTTCTTTTCAATTAACATAGTTAAACAGCATAGAACTGTCTTCTGACATAGACCAGCATCCATCAAATTGCATTTTCAGAAGTTGTTGAATTTAAGCGGCAATAGAAGAGACAAACAAACATGCGTTTGTCAAATTCAAATCGTAAACTGGCCTGTAGGAAATATGCGAGAGGTTTCAAATGGATATCTTGAAAATACGGCGCCAATTGAATTTTTCTTCCAATGGTCAAATTAAGTCTTTAGGATAGGCAGGTTTGGCTAGGTAGGGTCGGGCTACCATTAGCAAACATTTTTTTCTAAGCCTTAATAGAACTTTCAACATGGTCATTCTTGGTGCAAAGAGACGAGGCAGACCCAGAAAAACCTATTCGGACTGCAGGATAGGAAGGAATGTAACCTTGTCAGTGACAGCCCAATGGACAGAACAAATTGGAGATTGGGTACAAGACAATCTAGCTGCCTGCTGCCCACCCCAGTAAGTAACTGGGACCCCCCCAGCAGATGACAAATAAATTCAGGATTAAGTAAGTAAAGTAAGTCACTCATGGAATGTTTGGTGAATATCGGTTACCCCTAATCCAGTATTAGCAGTAGCTATTGTTAAGGAATGCTAAAACCTGAAAATTATTACTCAAAGCCTGAATTAAAACATCTTGAAATTAACAAAGAAGGAAAATTTAATATCTCGAAGCCTTAACCCTTTCCCAAACATCAAATTTTCGACTATCCAAAATTGAAAGAGTTTGCATACGACATTTCAAAATGAGACGAAATTGGAAAATAATCTTCTGATAGGCAAGAAAGCTTTGTTGGAAAAGGACAAATTGCTCATCATGAGCAATTTCTCCCTTTCCCACAATGTTTTCCAGAATCGGCTGCCATAAAGTCGTTAAACGTCGTTGTTATTTGGTAATGGGTTAAATCAGGAAGGGGCCTGAAAATAAGCAGGCCTGACACGAGTACCTACAACAAAAGGCATTGTTGATAACTCACATATTACATGCTTGGTTAAAATCTCAGTATCACCGCATCTTGTGTTATACAAGTGTTTCACAAGCGTTATATAAGTGTTATACGAGCAGTCATGAGTCAGTTTCTGGTGTTCTCCTCCACACACAGACCAGGTTATTATCTGTCCCACAAACCAGGTACTCTTGATTCGAACTCAGAGCAACACAGTTCATCACGACATCCTGAAATAAACAGGAAAGATTTTTCTATTAGAGTGTCCGACAAGATGATTTTTAAGGTTTGCATTAAAAAAAAGGTGGGATTCTGGGTACCAATAAACCCTTTCATCACCGTGGTAGACTTTTGTCAACAGCTTGGTTGACCTTCATAGGCCACTTTAGTTAACATATGGTGGTATAGCTGATAGAGGTAGTATTCTAAAACATCTTGGCTAGTTGCCTACGGTGGTCAACCAAGCTGTCCACAAAAGTCGACTTAGGTGGTAAAAGCCCATTAACTCAAAAAGTAAATAGTGAAAACATAAAATATTTAGTGAAAAAACTACTATTTTTCTCAAAAGTGCAAAATACATGTATATCTGGTGCTTAGATAAAGTTTTTGGTTTTTTATTTGGCGGCAAAAGGGTAAGCAGCTTACATGAGGACCAGGTTACTGTTTTACTAAATAACTAAAGAAAGTTTTTGAGTAAGTTCAAACTGACACATGGATAGTATCTTAAATGAAAGTAGAATATTGGAATGTCACATGTCATTGAAAGTGTATTGAAGATAACTTCAATGATGTGTTACAATGCAATATTTCTTAGTCTGATATAAATAAGAGAGAATGTTGCTCTGAACTTGCGCCAATTTTTAGCATAAAACATTTGGCGAAGCAGTACACTAGCTCAGGTGAGCTTAAATCCTCCGTCAAAATCAATATAAAATAAAGATGTTAAACTTATATGATAGTCCCTTTCATAATGCTAAAAACCTGTGTATAAAAAGAAGTATCATATGAGTTTCAGCACCTTTCTGTGCTTTGATGGAAAACTGCTTTCCAGATACTCGTAACCATTCAGATGATTTTGTATGTTGGATTTTATTAACCATTGCTTACGAAATAAAGCAATGAAACAATTTACAATATCTGCCAGATAAATGTACATTCATTCTACCACAGTTTTGAAAAGAGTTTAGAGGTAAGTAATTAATCTAGCTATATAAACCACATTGAAATGTATTGTCATATTATCTGTAAAAGAAATTCTATCTTTAGAAGGGTAAAATCGCAATCTTCGAAATAGTCCCTTTAACCCTTTACCAAACATTAAATTTTCGCCTGTCCCAAACTGAAAGAGTTGGCAGACGACATTTCAAAATGTAATGACATTTAAAAATGGTCTTATGATAAGGCAGTAAACATTGTGGGAAAAGGAAAAATTACTCGTTAAGAGCAAGATCTCGATTTCCCACAATGTTTTCCAGAGTCGTCTGCAACAAACTCGCCAAATGTTGTTATTGTTTTATAATGTGTTAAAGCATTCCAGTCCTACCTCGCTATTCCGCAAGTCTTCCATGGCCTCCATGTTATCTGGATTATCTTCAAGCTCCGGGTAGCTGAGAATCTGGAATGGGAATCAAAAAATAAACGATGCTACCTCAAGATTAATAAAACATTGCCTTTCCATGGGTGACAGTTGAAGATATTCAAAAACCTGAAATCTGTAGTTCATTATCCTGAAAACGCATGTTTGCTTTATCATTATATAGGGACAAAAAGTCTCAAAAACCTGAAATACAGGAATAACCTCTCAAAAACCTGAAATTTAGGAACACTTCCACCAATACCTCTCAGACACGCTTTTTTTCTTGTCCTATAATGGGAGTTCCAACCTATGTGATTTTACATTTAAATTGGGTTTAACATTGGGTTTAACATTGCTTCGCATTATTTTAGTTATGTAGCGATGCCTGATTTTCATTATGGGAAAACAACCATACTCAACTGCCCTTATCCCTTTCCCAAACAATAACAACATTAAAAATTTTGACCACTTTGTTGCAGACGACTTTAGAAAACATTGTGGGAAAAGGAGAAATTGCTCATAATGAGCAATTTTTCCTTTTCCCACAATGTCTTCTGACCTATCAGAGGATTATTTTCCTATTTCATCACATTTTAAAATGTCGTCTGCAAACTCTTTCAATTTAGGACAGTCAAAAATTTGTTTTTTGGGAAAGGGTTAAAGGTTGGTCAAGCCAGAGAACCATCAGGACTCTATAAGTCAGTCAGGAGACCGCCTCTCATTAAAATCCAAATGTCATTACCGTGTCACCGGGATTTGAACCCATTTGGAAAGGGGCCATGTGACTTTAAGTTTTGTATTCTAACCACTAGGCCACGAAAGCCCCTCAAACCAAAGATGATCCATCCTTCAAAGCACCACAATTCTGTAACAAACAAAAAATTCCCCAAACCATGCCAGATATATGAAGGTATCTTAACATTTCAATGAATTCAAATGCAATTATATATACCTGATCAATGATTGAGAACTTTGGATTAAAACAAATTCAATCTTTTTTCAGGCATTCCATATGAAACCATCTTAACATTTCAACAAATTCAAAAGCTACCATTTATGACACATCAATATGTAAGAATTTTGGATAAAAACCATTCAATCTTTTTTCAGGTATTCCCGCAAAATTAACTTACTGTAGAAGGTTGCAAAAGATGTTTATCTGGGACCAGGTGTCTATTTAACTTCTGCAGGTTGTACATATGAACGTTCCCTTTGTCATCACCAACTGCTAGGACATCTAGAAATAAATACATAATGAAAATGATACCAGTTAACCCTTATACAGTATATATATAATATTTCAAAAATATATTTTTGTGTGGTCTGCTTTCAAAAACCTCAAATATCTGCTTAATTTTAATGAGGAAAGATACTCACAGAGTAGCAAACATGTTAGATCACAGGCAATCCCCCATTTACTTGGCGGCTGGCCTTTGATATAACCTGTTTGCTTAAGCATGAGTTTGTTCCAGCACTATAAGGGTTAATGGAAGGAGTCTACCTCACAACTCAATCTATTTATCACACAAAAAAATATTACCTAACCAGTGAAACAATCTTTGACAATGGCTTACTCCATCAATCACATTTGTGCTTGGAGTCAAATTTTAATTGGAAGTATTTTATTGACCGACAAACAGAATGCCAATTTTTAACAAGGGTCCTGAATGGCCCAACGGTTAAGGTGTAGGACTTGTGACATGAGACTACCAGGTACAATCCTCAACAGCAGCATTTGGTTTTTTTTTCACAGAAGTGTCCTTTGGGAAAACACTGCAGAGCCTTGTCTATTACTGGTGAAACCCAGAAAGACAGTACAATAACTGAAATAATGTTGCGATGGGGTTAAACCCTATTTGAATTTGACTTCCTGCCTTATTAACCAACCATTATGGGTAGTTAATCAAGAGGTCTTTCTTCCACCATGATGAACCAGGCATCGCAATTCAACTCATAATGAGCAATAAATCCTTTTGTCACAGACTTTTTCCCAGGAGAATGTTTCTTTTTCTAGCTTATTTTTGTCTCGTTGCTTTCAAATTGGAGCAGCCATTAGTTCCCTCTGGGAGAGATTGGTTCATAAAATAACATTCAATAAAAATGTGTGAAACAATCATCTTTTACTGCAGCCTGTGATACCTCACAACAACAAATGCACAAGAAATAACCATTTCATACTACTTTAATCTTTGATACAATGTCCTTTTATAAATGCACACAAAATAACCATTTCATACTACTTTAATCTTTGATACAATGTCCTTTTATAAATGCACACAAAATAACCATTTCATACTACTTTAATCTTTGATACAATGTCCTTCAACAAATGCACACGAAATAACCATTTCATACTACTTTAATCTTTGATACAATGTCCTTCAACAAATGCACATGAAAGAACCATCTCATATGTTGATCTTTAATAACCTCTATTTCCAATGCACATGAAATAACGACCTGATACCTTCCTTCTACAAAAGTTTTATCTTTGGTTACTTTCCTCAACAAATGTACATGAAACAACTGTCTTATTTTTTCATCTTTAATTTCTTTCCTGTACAATTGCACTTGAAACAACCATCTAAGAATTTGGTCTTAGATAAGTTACTTCTACAAATGCCTATGAAATAACCATACAATAACCTACTTCTACAAATGCCTATGAAATAACCATACAATAACCTACTTCTACAAATGCCTATGAAATAACCATACAATAACCTACTTCTACAAATGCCTATGAAATAACCATACAATATCTTACTTCTACAAAAGTTCATGACATAATTCTCCTATTATTTCATCTTTAAATACTTTCCTGTACAATTGCATTTGAAACAACCGTCTTATACTTTGATATTTGATAACTGATCCCTACAAATGTACATGACACAATCACCGATACTTTGATCTTTGATTTCTTACTTTTAGAGATGCATATGAAACAATCATCTTATACTTTGAACTTTGATACCTTACTTAGTTACTTCTACAAATATACTTGAAACAACCATCTGATACTTTTGTCTAAGATATCTTACTTTAACAAATGTATATAAAACAACCGTCTCCTACTTTGGTCTTAGATAACTTACTACTACAAATGTACATGATATAACCATCTGATACATTACTTCTGCAAAAGTTGAAATAACTGTCTTATTCTTTGTTCTTTCATAACTTTCCTTAACTTATTCTTTGTTCTTTCATAACTTCTTTAACAAATGCCCATGAACAACCATATAATGCTTTGGTCTAACTCTTAGATTACTAACTTTTTACAAATGTATATAAAACTACCATCTAATACTTTGAACAGTAGAACCTTACTTTAACAAATGCACATAAAACAACAATCTAGTACTTCGATCTTTAATAAATTTCTCTAGAATTGCACATGACACAACAGTCTCAATCTTTGATCATCGCAAACTTACCTTTACAAATGGTTGTGTACAGATAATCCACTTCGACAGGAATGTATTCCAACTGTTGGACATTGGTGATGTGAATCTTTCTAGTCCCCGAACCTTTCTTCGCTTTCTTCAAGTGAGACTCCAAATCCCATAAGTAAAGACTGTGACTGCCCACACATTTACTCACTGGAATGATTCAATACAGTTAACCCATTACCAAACAATCACGACATTTGTCCACTTTGTTGCAGACGACTTTAGAAAACATTGTGGGAAAAGGAGAAATTGCTCTTAATGGGCAATTTTTCCTTTTTCCACAATATTTTTTGCCCTATCAGTAGATTATTTCCCAATTTCATCACATTTTGCAATGTCGTCTGCAAACTCTTTCAATTTGGGACAGTCAATTTTGCGATTGGTAAAGGGTAAACCCTTATAGTGCTGGAACCAACTTAATGCTTATGCAAACAGGTTGGATCCAGGCCTTCAATAAACCTAATAATAACGGTGCAGGTATGGTAATATCTTAACCTTTATAGTGCTGGAACAGACTTCATGCTTATGCAAACAGTTTAGATCAAGTAAATTGGCGGCTGTGCTGTGATCTAACCTGTTTGCTACTCCGAGTATCTTTCCTCAACAAAATTAATCAGATATTTAGGGTTTTGGAAAGCAGACAAAAAATAGAAATAGAAAATTACCCAGCATTCATAGGGTTAACCCTTTTAATCAAGTGTACTTCATTTTATCGCATCTGCTGCAAAGGAATATAGAAACCAATGTGGCTGAGGGATAAAATGCTCACTAGCCATAGTCACATTACTTAAAATGAGCAATAAATCATGAAGCGCCAAATGTTTCTTTTCAAAATCATAGAGAAATATATGTTTTTTTCTTTTTTCCAAAATACTTTTTTCATAGTCTGCTCTGGTGTTTTACTTAGAGAGGTCATATATTCCTATACAATGGGTTAAACTAAATTAACTTGTTTAAGAACTTGCATCTTTTCATGTTATTCATAATTCAGGCCTGCTATTCTGGGTTTACAGCCTTGGCTGAAAAAATATATGTAGTTTTCTAGACCAGGATTAAAAGGCCTTTCGTGTAATTACTCATGTTGTCTTTTCCTTATTCTTATGCAAACATTTCTTAAAAGTTTGCAAGATATGTTATCATTACATCCGGACTTTAAGGCAATAATCTTAATCAATCAGATGCATTTTAATCGTCTTCTATTGGGTGTGGAGCTAAACATAATCATTTAACCCTTTCCCAAACAATAACGACATCTGACCACTTTGTTGCAGACAACTTTAGAAAACATTGTGGGAAAAGGAGAAATTGCTCTTGACGAGCAATTTTTCCTAAACACACAATGTTTTCTTTCCAATAAGATTATTTTCCAATTCCATCACATTTTGAAATGTTGTCTGCAGAACAAAAGAGTAACCTGGCAAACTAAAATCTTTCAACAAATAGAACCAACAAACATATTTACTGTTATAAATTAAGAGTGACCAGCATGAACAACAGTTATTTTCAATCTAAAATGGCTGTGAAACCGTATCTTACCTATGTTGTTTTTATATACAGACAAACTGTCTACTGTCACGAAACTATCTTCCCCTTCAGCAAGAACTGGATGAATGAATTCAAAGTCTGGAGAGCTGTAATGATTAATCAGTGGAAAATGAGTGTTTTGACTGTTTTGTTTGTATGAGTATGGAAAGATTCACTTAACCCTTTCCCAAACAACAAATTTTCGACTGTCCCAAATTGAAAGAGTTTGCAGACGCCATTTCAAAATGTGATGAAATTGAAAAAAATTCTTCAGATAGAGCAGAAAACCTTGTGGGAAAAGGAGAAATTGCTCTTAGGGAGCAATTTCTCCTGTTCCTACAATGTTTACAAGAGTTGTCTGCAACAAAGTGGTTAAATGTCGTCATTGTTTGGTACTGGGTTAAAATGGTACAATGCCCATTTTCACTGTAGAATTAAGCAAAAAGAAATATAGGATGTGGAAATTATTATCTAATGACCCGTTATACCAAGCTCTACATGCCACAAATATTGAAAAGAATTACCTTCCAAAAAGTCATTTTTCACACACTCATGCTTGATCAAATTCTACACAGATGTGCAATGAAACATCTTTTTTTTTTTTTTTTCAAAAATGTCAACAGTATTTTTATAGTTATTTTACAGTTTTCCTGGATTTCAACACTACTAGGTGGGGCCTCTGCAGTGTCTTGCCCAAGGACACTCCCACAAAAACTCCTAATGCTGGTGGTGAGGATTAACCTGGAGCCCTAATGTCACAACCTTTACCAATAGGACATGCAGAACCCGGATATTTCTTCGTTTGTTTGAAATGTTCTGTAATATTTCACAGAATCATGGCTACAAATTAATTTTTACAATGTTTGTGTGTAACAACAATTCTCTTTTGTGTGTATGGTGTTTAACACCATATCAACAATTTTTCAGTTATATAATGGCTTTCCTGGATCCACCAGTACTTGGCTAGGGCTCTGATGTGACTTGCAAAAGGTCACTCCCACGAAACCAGAGGTGTCGGTTGGGCTTGAGTCTGAGACCTCCCCTCCGAACTATATCAACAAATCGACATAAAATGTGATGTTATGTGAGTAAGTGGAAAAATTACATGTGATAATTTCAGTGTAGGTTATTTGGAAATGGATTACACATTTTCACTCACATGGAAAAGCTTAGAAATCAACATCAAAATTCTAATCATATTGTAATCTTTATTCAATTTACCTGTTTTCTGATTTTGGTTTGTCCAATTTCCATCCGAAACAGGAGGTCTCACAGCCTGCTAATAATATGTTCAATGTCGGACTCACCACCATGCTTATTGCATCAGTCTTGTTTAAGCTCATGGTGGACAGTAAACTGAAAAAAAAAGGTTTTGTTTCTTTAACGTAAATTTCTTTCCTTTCAACAACGGATTGATATCCGTCACCAAGGCCTTGTGGTAAAAACATCAGCCTTGGGACAGGGGGTCAGATGTTCTCGAGCCCCGCAGCAGGCATTTGTCTGGAAAATGTTTCTCATGGAACTTGTTCTAAAATGGCCGGTTGGTGAGTCGGGTGAGTTAAATCTAATTGTTACCGACTAATATTCACTTGGCGCCTGGCATGGTGCTAGAAGTTGGGATGTACTTGGTATAATCAGTGAAAAGTGTCTCTTAAGCCAAACTGGCTGGCCCTTTCATTAGGGGTGATACTATTATAAACATCTGCAGTATATGCCACAATAAACCATCGTGACAAAAGATGAAATTGCTTCTTAAAATGTGGATATTAAATATTGAGTTAAGATTGCTTACATCATTTTTTTAACATTTGTTACTCACACAAAACATTCTGTGAGGAGTTCTACAATATAAATTAATAATAAATGGCAAATCTTACCAAAGTAAAATAATACTGGTATAACAGATTAAATTTGTTTAGCTTAAAGTCAGAAAAAGCCTTTATTAAAGACAAACTGGAAATTTTCTACCAGACATCCGGGTGTTAACTTTTTACCACCTACAGAGGACAATTTTTTTTTACTTGAAGCAGACGACTCTAGAAAAGCTTTGGAAACATGTGAAACACCTTTCAGTTCTGCTGTTGTGATATATAAATAAATTGAAAAAAGCATTGTGGCAAAATGAGAAATTTCTTGTGACAAGCAATTTCTCATTTTGCCACAATGCCTTTTGCAAGTTGTAAGCTTCAAGATGCAAATATGTGACGTTAGGTGGTAATGTGTTCATAAAGGCTGTACGTACCGTGATGTTTTTGATTTGACATCCTGAAAGTTGGGTATCCCAATATCCCACTGTATAATACGGCCATCCCTGGATGCACCTACAGGAAATGTACATTACAATTAAATCATCTTTATACACTATAATTATCATAGATTTTTAACTGATTATTATATTATCATCTTAATATTGATTTCATTAACCCTTTACCAAACGCCAATTTTTTGACTGTCCCAAATTGAAAGAGTTTGCAGATGACATTTCAAAATGTGATGAAATTGGGAGGTAATTTTTCTGAAAGAGTAGAAAATATTGTGTGAAAGGGAGAAATTGCTCATTTAGAGCAATTTCTCCTTTTCCCACAGTGTTTTTCAGAGTGGTCTGAAACAAAGTGGTCAAATGCTGTTTTTGTTTGGTAATGGATTAAATCATCTAAAAATTGAATTCATATCAGCTTTGTCAATTTATATATGCATTCACTTCAAAATTACACATATATATTAATGTTACATTTAAATTTGCTCTCAGGTATTATGCATTTATCCTTTTCACTACCAGACCTTGTAACTCTCTCGTATACCAAGGGAAAATGTAGAAAAAAATGGGAAAAAGACAGAATTTATCCCAGCACTGCCTGTAACAGACGCTCAAATGACATCACTGATTCTTTTTTTTTTTTTTTATGGGTTTTACATCACATCAACATTATTTCAGTTATGTAGTGATGCCCGACTCTTAATGATGGAGGAAGACCCCATACTCAACTGCCCATAGGGGCTGGTTAAAGTGGGTAGAACCATCGGCATTCCGTAAGTCAGTCGGGAGACTGCCTCTCATGAAAATATCCCCCTCAGGATTTGAACCCATGCGGAGAGGGGCCATGTGATTTCCTCAGGATTTGAACCCATGCGGAGAGGGGCCATGTGATTTCAAGTTCTGTACTCACACCACTAGGCTCACGTGAGGCCCCTGTTTTGTTTGCAATAAATTAGGAGAATTGCAAAAGCACAAAAATGGAGAATGTCTCACAAGTGTTTCTTCCTTTGTCACAATGGTTTCTTAAAATGAGAATTGCAAAAGCATTAAAATGAGAACATAAAACACATCAAATGTCCTTGAGATGTGACAAGATCAACGAGCAAAATCACCAAAACCGTGAAAAATTTTGTCGACATTTTCGCCATCATCTCTCTTGATTTCTTTGTGTAAAAATGTTACCTTCAATATAACATTTAAATTTTAAGCTCTATGGACATAATCATCTTTTATTTTCAATTCATTGTTGTAAAGATCATTATCTTCGGTAATGGACTTTTAATAAATATAATCCTAAAAATAAAATTTGAAATAGATCTTTAACTGCTAAAAGCTAGACTTACTAATCAGTATATTGGGTTGACTAGGGTGAAATACAAGCGCAGATATGTAGTCTTTGTGACCTTCAAGGTCCGCATATTTAATGAGCTGACGGGGGTCAATCAGTTTAATGATACCATCTTGACCTGCAATGAAGATTGATGAAAGAGTTTTAATTCAAGAACATATTGTTGAAAACTATGAAATTAATACGAAGTTTTATGTAGGATCAACATCAATTCAGTTTTTCTGTGAAATCTCCACTCTAAATGATGGAGGAAGACCCCTACTCAACTGCCTATAAAGGCTGGTCAAGCCGGGTACAACCATCAGCACAGTGTAAGTCAATCGGGAGACTGCCTCTCATGAAAATCTAAATGCTGTGATTAGGATCTGAACCCATGCTGGGAGGGGCAATGTGAATTCAAGTTCGGTATTCTAACCACTAGGCAACAGAGGCTCCTTAAAATCTATGAAAAGAAGAGAAAATTCTTCTAAGAAAGTGTCTTACATATTGTTAAAAACCACGGAAAGAACATAAAATTATTCAGAAAACAAATTTATAACCCAAATAAAGGATAAAAGATATTAGGTTGTTACCTTAAGATAAAAAAAAATATCACACTTCCAAATTATCATAGTGTAAGTCAAATATCATAACTCACATATAGAGACATTACTCAGCTGATAATAATTCTTCTTTAAAATATTCACATTATAAATTCCTTCTGTAGCAATTACAGTCATCCCCACAAAGAAAAAAAACTACTTTGCAAAATCTTTTGACAATCTAACAGATAAGAAATATCATAATATTGTACCAAAATGTATGTCTTCATTTCACAGATGTAATCTGGACTATTCTTTTGAGAAAGAAAAATCAAGTTTAATTATCTATTCAAAAGAATGAACTTTTGTAAAAATCAGTTAATCTTTTCAACTGCTAAACACTTTTAATTCATCTTAAGTTCAACAGTTGCTATGTTTAAATTGTTTAAAAAAGGTGTATAAGTTGTTAAGCTTGTTATTTTTTCAAGGCTTTTAACTCATCTTAATACAGTTGCTATTTTTCATGTATTTAAAAATGTTGTAAAAATCAGTGAATATTGTTAACTGCTGAACATTTGATTCATCTTTAAAGTTCAACAGTTGCTTTACTGCATGTGCTTAAAAAAAATGTATAAACCAGTGAATCTTGTTAACGATTTAAGACTTTTAATTCATCTTAACTTCTACAGTTCCTATATGTTTAATGTGTTTAACCCTTTACCAAACGCCAAATTTTTGACTGTCCAAAATTGAAAGTGTTTGCAGACCGCATTTCAAAATGTGATGAAATTGAAAAACAACATTTTAGTAGGGCAGAAAACATTGTGGGAAATGGAATTTTTCCTTTTCCCATAATGTTTTTTCAGAGTCATCTGCAACAAACTGGTCAAATATCCTTATTGTCTGGTAATGGGTTAACCCTTTCCCAAACAATAACGACATTTGACTACTTTGTTGCAGACGACATTAAAAAACATTGTGGGAAAAGGAGAAATTGCTCGTAATGAGCAATTTTTCCTTTTCCCACAAGGGTTTCTGCTCTATCTGAAGAACATTTTTCAATTTCATCACATTTGGAAATGTCTTCAAACTCTTTCAATTTGGGACAGTCCAAAATGTATTGTTTGGGAAAGGGTTAAGGCTTTTAATTCATCTTTGGTTATACAGTTGCTACATGTTTCATGTGATAAACAAAACTATCTGACCTGCAACTGCCAAAATGTTGGAATCATCTTTAATCTTATCTCCGTCACCTTGCAAAGTTGTCCAGGCTAAACAGTAAAAGGACTGAAATAATAAACAAGACACATGAAAACTAATCTCAAAAGTTTACACATTTTCTTTTGATTTGTGACAGATCAGGAATTAAAATATTACAAAAAATACTATGTATACCATAAAGAAAAACATATTTAGTGATGATCCCGTCTGTTAAGAGAGCAGAAATTTTGAGAAAGGGGCGCCAAATTTGCCCATGGTGCAAAATGTTTGGTCATTATTTGAAACCTAGGTCAATAAACGTATATCATAAGTGAGATTCTTTATCCAAAATGACATCCTACCAGCCCAATTCTGTAAAATGCACAGAGGTCCACATCTATCCTGGTGTTAATACTATAGTAATATATTATTATATTACATGGTATTTACCCAGGATGACTGTAGACCCCTCTGCTTTAAAGCAGTGCACCATATCATGAAGAAGTGGACAAATAAAACTGAAACCTAGTCCTTTCTTTGGTTCTTTGTTTGTATGCTGTTTTACATCGTATCAACAATTTTTCAGTAATGTAACAGCTTTCCTGGATCCACAAGTACTAGACTAGGCCTCTAAAGTGACTTACCAGAGGTCACTCCCATGAAACCAGAGCTGTCAGTGGGGCTCGAACCCTGAACCCTCCAGTATGTCGGCAAACTTAACCACTGGGCCATGCAGGACACTTTTTTATTCTTTGATATTAAGTAATTTTACCTCTGTATCACTGTTGTCTTTATACCGCTTCACTAGTTTGAATGTATGACAGTCAATTAGACAAACGATACGCCCTCCACAGGTCGCTACAATCTCGCTTGTATTTCCTGAATAATATAGCAAAACAAAACATATATTCTATTGATTGGTGCAAAGTACATCGTCATGATTATAAAACAATCAAACTAAACAAGCAGACAAACTAACCATCCAATGTTTTGACATACAAGCTCCTGGATAAGTGACAAATCTACATGTTTCAACAAGAGCAGGTACGGTACCTATTAGTTTCATGAGACAAAAGTATAAGTAAAGAAAATGTGAATTTAAGCTGATACTTATTCCATGAGTGGGTATAAACATTTTGATTATCATAATTTTTACACAAAACTTATGAATACAAGTTATGTAATTCTTTTTCAAAGCTGCTTGTTCACAGATGTGAAGAAATTTGGCAATTCAAACTTCATAATTTAAAAAACCATACAATTGCAGTACTGTTGTATGATATGCACATGAAAAAAGCCATTGGAGGCAAAATTAGTTCTTATTGAAGATTTGGTGTTTTTAAATCCAAAAGCCTTGTAAATGTTTGAGATCTACAGCACATAGACTGTACATATTCAAATAAATTGATGATTCCTGAATTAATTGAGCTTTCCACTGCTACCTTTAACTGTACATCAAACAACTATGTATTGATTCAACGAAACCTTTTTTGACTTCATAGTTTTCTAATATGTGAACAAACAACTTTAAATACATGTATCTAGACGTTTCACAATTTTGTCAGAAAAAAAAATACTGCTTCATGTTGAAAGAAACTTCCAGAAAAAGATCTGGTTTGTGTTGTAAGAAAATTCCAGAAAAAGATCTGGTTTGTGTTGAAAGAAACTTCCAGAAAAAGATCAGGATTGTGTTGAAAGAAACTTCCAGAAAAAGATCAGGTTTGTGTTGTAGGCAACTTCCAGAAAAAGATCTGTTTTGTGTTGTAGGCAACTTCCAGAAAAATATCTGTTTTGTGTTAAAAGCAACTTCAACAACCATTTAATAACTATTGGACACACCTTTCCCTCCAAGACTTGGTTCAAACGCACATTTCCAGACTTTAGTGTCCGAGTCAGTGGGACTGTTGTCTTGTGAATGACATCGTATAAATTGTACCGGATCATAGTCTGGTAACACAGGCTGAAACAAAAAGAGAAACATAATGATATATCGAGGGTTCAATGCAAGATTATAGTAAGTGCTTCATGTTTGTGAAGCACTTACTATAGTCTTGCATTGAACACTCGATACACTGTTGGGCAGAAACCATTGTAACAAAAAGATAAATTACTCATTATGAAGGTAATGAAATGTTTCTATGAATAAAATGATATCACAACTCTATCAAGTAACAGAAACCTAGACTATTGATACATTTCTCATCGTCTTTCATAAATGTGTAGTGAAGGTATAGCACATTTCTGTTGCATTTCTTGTAAATTTACTCTTTAAAAGGGTTTATTTCATAAACAATGATCCCTGAATTATCAATAACAATAAGAAATCAATGTTAAGTTAACTAAATTACCAGCTTGAACTTCATCAAATCTTCCGTCTTCTTCAGGACAGTAAACCTAGAGTTATCTCCCTTTTCCGTAACTTTATCAGGTGTTTCCGTCCGTTTACGTTTAACCGATGGAGATTCACTCGACAGACTCTCTCTCTTACGTTTCTTGTTATTAACTGGTTCAGGTTTATTCTCACACTGATCACTGACTTCCATTGGTACACCTTTACTGTAGTCTTTTACTGGGGTGTTTCCCAGTCTCACTCGTGTTCTATATTTAGAATTAGGAGTGTTCCTTTGTGATGAGGTTCTGGTATTTCCTCCATTTTGCTGTTGTTTGTTCACAGCCTCCATTGTTTCCCAGGTGATTTTCTTTATCTGAAAAATATTAATGTATACATTAGTAATAGACCTTTCTTATGATGAAATCTTTGACTTGTTCAGAGTAAGAGGAACAGCAAACAACAACAAACAGTATTTAAAAAAAAAACTAGGGTTGGGATTGGATTGTGAAAGCACTATTTGAATATTCGGTAACTACTATTCAAATATTCAATTTTATAAGTAGTTTTATTGTCTAAATGTCTTGCATGTCTTAATAAAGGTACACTTATCATTTCTCTGCTTAAACCTTTAGATTTGCCAACATATTTAACCATGCTTACATAAACATATGATAGCAAAGCTATAAATACTATCGAATATGTGATATATGCAATGGATCAGGAAATCTCCAAATTAAAATTTGGTCATATAACCGGCCGGATAACATTCGATAGACACCCCCATCCCCCCTGGCTTACTAACAGAATCAATGCTTATGCGTCTTTCCCTATTAACCAGGGCTTAAGGGGAGTTAAGTAAAAGGGTTGTTCCTCGGTCGATGAAGTGCAAGGTATCACAATCTAACTGTATATCTCTACATGCTCGTAATAAAAACAAACAAACAAACAAAAACGTTCAAATAGAACCACTCTTATGATAAACAAAAAGGGAAAACTCACCAAAAACTCCCGGAATTTAGGTCTATCCGCATTGAAGCCAAGTATGACACTGTTGACGACTCGTATAAAATCCTCATGGAGCTTCTCAATCTCGGAGCTATCTATACCAGCATTGTAGACTTCGGAGTATTTTGCTTCCCACACTGCTTCAATCTGGAAATAATGGATAACATGTCTATTCATACTGGTCACATGTATTTCAATTATATATAGAATTGGACATTATTTTCACACTATAAACCCTTTCGCTGCCAGACACCAGTCATATATACAGTCAAACTTGTGTTAAGAGGCCAGCCTATGGGACAGAGTAAATTGGCTGTTTAAGACAGGTTGGCTGCTTAACACAAATTGATTTACACTATAAATCTAACAATGGGACTTTCTGCAGTGGCTGTTTAAGGCAAGATGGCTGCTTAAAAGGGTGGCTGCTTAACACAAGTTAGGCTGTATGTGCAATGTATTGACAGGCACTTTTTAAGAATTAGAAGTAAACACTTAAACTAAATTAACAATTTGGATTTTTTTTTTACTCAAATTTTCACAATTTGTGTACGACACAATTTGTATGACACATTGTTTACATCTGAGTTCTATATTTATAATGTCTGAAAAAAGTGATGATCGCTTGAAGAAATGAGTAGCCATCACCGTGTAAGGAGAGTTATAATACACACAAAAATACTGTCATTTATCATCGCAACAACTCAAATATTCAAAATGGGGAATTTCTCTTGTTTCCATGATATCTGATGTTTAATGAGATTTACCCCGACACTTCATGTCTGACCTTGTTATATTGTTTAACCCTTTCACAAACAAAAACGATATTTGACCACTTTGTTGCAGACGACTTAAGAAAACATTGTAGGAAAAGGAGAAATTGCTCGTAACGGGCAATTTTTTCTTTTCCCACAATGTTTTCTGCCCTATCAGATGATTATTTTCAATTTCATCACATTTTGAAATGTCGTCTGCAAACTCTTTCAATTTAGGACAGTCGAAAATTTGTTGTTTGGGAAAGGGTTAATATAAACAAACTTTATCATCTTCATTCTTTCAAAAGCATCATTTGAACATGTTACCGTATCAGCTACTCTTAAAAAAGGAAAGTAAACACATTTTTTTCTTTACATTGATTGACAACTAATCAAGAACATACACAAATTCAATGTAAGTTAGGGCAACCATTATTTAAAGAAAAAGAGTAGAAAGGCAAGGACACCAACCTGAGGTGTAAGCTGTTCTCGGAACAGCCTTATTCCTGTCTCCACACTTCCAATGTCAGACAGATCATCTACTCGCTTCAATGAGGGACATACTGTCTTAGCTATATATGCATCATCTACCTGGAAATACAGATATCACTATAAACTGTCATTGTCTGTATGGGGTTTAATGCAGTATCAACAGTATTCCAGTTATATCACAGCTATCCAGGATTTCACCAGTACTAGGTAGGGCTTTGAAATGTTTGACCAAAAAAATTTCAAGGAAAGTCCCCCATGAGAATCTCAGTGCCGCATGTGAGGAATAAACCAGGCCCCCTGTGTCACAAATCTGACAAAAGTAACCAGCCTGTGGTTAACCTGGCCATGCAGGACCTTGGAAATACAAAAAGGAGCCTGAAATGTGCCAATATTCGCGCAGGACTGCTATAAAAAGGAATGCTCAAGCCTGAAAATCATTACATGATGCCTGAATTTAAAGTCTTCAATATGAACGGTGAAGGGAATTCAAAATCCCAAAGCCTGAAATCAGGACCAGGTCTGAAAATTAGCAGGCCTGTTGTAGATAACAAGTTAATTTTTTCTATGTCACAACAATGATTACCAGCAGCATGAGACTCCATGGATATATTTATGACGTATCAAGGGGTTCAATTCAAGAACAGAGTAAGTCCTTGATAAAGATGAATGACTGACTCAAGTCTAGCATAGGCTTGCAAGTTTTGCATTGAACTCATATCCAAATGGAATGAGACTGTGTATTTTCAAATTCCCACCTCCTAACATCTGTGGTGGCATAGTGAACTAGAGACCTGTCAACCCATGTTTGATTCCCAGTTGCTAACAACTATTCACGATAGTTTCCTTTCAGCCCTCTTCGTGTTATATAACAGGGGCATTTAAAAGCCACCTTCCTAATTAGTAATTTCTTTAAAATCATACAGTTTTCCAGAATATTCAAAGTCCTACCAGCTTTTTGGTTTCCCAAATCAGCAATTTCAGCGATAACTCTTCCCAACTTTAACAGGCCTGGACCTCTTCCAAATATGAAGGAAAAAAGCCCTGCGGTTTTGGCAAGATACATGTACTAGCCTAGTACTGGTTGGTTATCCCGTTATAAACATGTACTATAATGCTCAAAACTGAGCCCTGTACATGAATGAAAAAAAAAAAAACATCAAAAGGCAATTGAGGCCTCAGTCGGTAGTATACACAGTATCAACAAACAAAGAAGTCAGCAAAGAAAATTCTTTGTACTCTTACATTAAGGTTTTCATTGTCATCGATGTAGAGTTCCTCTAGACGTTTTAATTGGCTGACAAATTCCACTGAGCTGAGGTCGTTGTTTGAGCAGTCCAAAACACGAAGGTTGTTGAGGACGAGATCGGGTGGTATCTGTCTGAGCTTGTTCCACGACAGGTCCAGGGCCTCCAAGGAAACCAGCTGGTTAAATAGCGCTGGTTCAAGGCCCTCAAGCTCCTGGTTAGATAAACTGTAATAATAGAACAGAATGGTAATATACAGATTTATTTTGTTTGTATGTTTGATACAGTAAAACAGATGCATTCAGGGTTTTCATTTTGTGTTAAAGTAACAGATCCAGGTTGAGATCTAACCGATGCAACAAGACAACCTCTTTCATCAGATTTTATGACTGTGCATGAAATAACAGATTCACATGGGATTTTAACCGATGGTTTGCATCGGCAACGGTTCTTAATGAAAATCCTGTCCGTTCCCAATTAAATTAACAAACCGTTTTCCCAAATTTCCAAATAAAAAGACTTAATGCATAAAAAATATCGGAAATATAAGATGAGAAAGTGAGTATTTGTATGCATGTTTATATCTCCCAATTAGATTGGACAGTAAGGACACTGCACCCAAAGTGTGATATCCCTTTTGAGATCTACAGCATATAATTTATTTTATAAACTGCACATACTTCGCTAAATTGTCACTTCCTGAATTAAGCATGCTTTCAATAGTTACTTTTAATTCTATATCAAACAACAATACAAAAAACTATTGTTTCAACATTTTATTTCAAACTTTCTTTTCTGTGAACAAACACCTTTAAAAGACACAGCTTAACCTTTTACCAAATATCAGATGCCAAATATCTGTTGATTTCATAGGTGACAGGTCATTTTTCAAATTACTCAAAATTATTGTAAGAGGAGGAAAAATTTACAATTTTTATCAGAAATCAAACAATTCAATAAACATTTAAGGTTATTTGATAGACCAGTAGAATCTAGCAGTACTTTTTGCTTTAACTTTTTATTTTGATTTCTAAGCAAACTTTTATCTAACTTTTAACTCTTTTTAGTTTGGACAGGTAATGCCATTGCAAATATAACATAAAGGTTTTAGTTCAAGCAATAGAGCTATGATTAGAGGTAAACTTAATCATCCTTCTATAGATTTATACTTACTCCAAGGCTTTGATTTCATCCAGTGTTTTCCTCTTTCCTAGGAAGAGGAGGGATTCCTCTGTCAGTGGTCCTTTCATTTTAAAACTACAAATATAAAACATTGAGGAACTTTTACTCTGGATTACATTTTGACTCGTCAAAAATAACTGGACGTGATCGGAAAATATTACAGTAAAACATCAAATGACATTACTCAGTTATGAACTAATCCCTTTTTAATCGATCCATACACATAACCTGCGTGGCTCAGTGGTTAAGGTGGATGACTCAGAACATGGGGGTCCCGCGTTCGGGACCCGCCGAGGCCATTTAGTTTCGTAGGAGTGGCCTTTGGCAAGTCACTTCAGAGCCCTAGCCTAGTACTGGTGTATCCAGGAAAGCCGTTTCAGAACAGAAAAATGTAGGAATGGCCCCCATGAATAGGACCAAAATGGGACCTGTGTTGGGTAATGACTCTAAGCTAAGCTATAACATGTTGGTATTCCTCATATTTACTTTGTAAAAACGCTTTAATTGACACTTGGTGATGATTTTTCTGCTCCAGAAAAACTTTGATTGCACATGCACATTGGAATGTGAAAAACCTAATTTAGTGTTTTTTAACTGTTTAATGGCAATTGATGCCATTATTTGGTGGTATGTAGGTTTATTTAACATATATCTTGTCTTATCAATTGACTATGAATGGCCATTTCGTGCTTTCAATCCGAAAATCAGAAATTGGAAAGTCTAACACTATAGAGGTATTTCATGTTACGTAATCGACCCGTCGCTCAAACCGCTGGAGGCTAGGTTATTTTACCCTCGCACCGGTTGCACTATACAAAGCGCACAAAGCCTATTGACTAGTCCCGGTATTTAACCAATTAACCTGTCAATTTTGATGGTATAATGGGGAGTTTATGGCTGCTCCAACAAAGCAGACCGAGAGGAAGACTTACAATACTTCAGATTACCTGCAATCATTAAGAATCAAGGCCCATTAGCAGCGAAACTGAGCAGATTAAAACCTGGGAAACCCAATTATCTGTTCTGAACACTTCATAACTGGTATGTAATTACATTTTTTACATTAAAATTAACTAGTCACTAACACAAATCATCACAAAGTGACCAAGAAATCCTGTTTGCTTTTGACATATTCTATTTTAAAGGACGTACCTGGCATTAAAAAGATAGTTACACAGTACATCAAGTTAATTACTATGGATGTTAATATTAATAAATCCTTTCCACTACTCTGGTCTATGTTTGTCCTAGCACAAAGTTATTATTTGCAAGAAATTCATATATAGCTATATAAATATAGCTCAATTGAACAAAGTAAAAGAAGAAAACAAATTATAAAGAAAATTTAATACTTTTATTTGGCTGAATATATAACACATACTGACAAGTTAGAATCTTAGAGTAACTTTAACCCTTTACCAAACGCAAAATTTTCGACTGTCCATAATTGAAAGAGTTTGCAGATAACATTTCAAAACGTAACGACATTGGAAAATAATCTGATAGGGTAGTAAACATTTTTCCCTCAATGTTTTCCAAAGTTGTCTGCAACAAACTTGTCAAATGCCGTTATCATTTAGTAATGGGTTTAGTAACTCAACACATGCCGCTACATTATTGCAAGTTTAAGCTGATGCCGAAAGGTCAAATAGAAGCTTTTTGCAGGACATGGAGTTTTCAAATTAGTAACCATTTTTATAAATCACATTTCACCGAATTTAGATGCCTTTCAAATGCAAATTATATGTCATACAGAAAGCTTCTATAAAGCTAAAGCGTTTTGTTGGACATAAAATTTGCATTATATTATGATTAAGTATATCATATTCAGCCTTTTTTATATGCAGCATTTGCGTAAAATTTTCCAATATGATTTATTTAAAATGTGAAGTCTTAAATATCAATTCATGAATTACAATGCCAATAAATATTAAAAGAAGCCAATATAGTTTGTTGTCAGTTTTTGTCAAAAAAAAAAAAAACAATCACTCGTTATTTATGATATATGTAATCATCAGAGTAAATGACCAGCACCCATGACCACCATATTTTTCAAAATTCACATGAATTGTTCCTATGTCATGGATTTCTTTTTAAAGATAGTAAATTCCTGTTTTCTGGACAGTACCATTTTCCTTGGGGCTCATTCTCAATGCCCACCCATCCCCAGTGAAACCATTTCAAAAATGTCAGTTTGGGTGACAGCTGGGAAAATATATTCGAACTGTCCACCACCCTTCCTTATGTTCCTATGGATCTAACCCATCTATCAGCGACAAAATTTCCTCATAGCGCTTTCTTGAGACCAGATCTAGTCCATCTATGTAAGAAAGACGATTTTTGGACATGTTTGCTTGCAATAGTTCAACAAATATCTATCTTTATAAACTGGCGAGTCGCTTTGTTGCTATAGTAAATAACAAGCGGTACATCGGTCAAGTGACTCCACCCGGTGTTGGGGGTAAATTCTTACATCTCATGGATATCCTCTATTGGGATCATTTGAAATTTCGACATTAGATTGCACCATCAGAGAATAAAAAGCGATCTTCTCGTCGAATTATTTTGACTACATCTTGACGGTCACACAGATTTACATAAAAGCATTTTGACGAATTGGTCATTTGACGACTTAAGAGATTACTGTCACACGAACATTACAGACCCTACAGAACACATTTTCATGGGTAGCGCATTTGGAACCATCAATTAACGAATTCTAGTTAGGGAACAAATGTTCATATAATAAAACTGTAGTGCACCATGTGGTGTGAAATTAAGTCTCGTCGCTTTTACTCAGTCTGTAGACTCTCTATCTATCACTGTATCAGTAAAGCAAACAGACGCTATTACGTAATCTATAGACAACACAAAGACCTGTACAGTTACAAAGGCGGTACGCACAATCAATTCACACACTGACACAGGTGTCCCAAAAGTTAACACTATTTGAAGATTTTGACGATTTCCGACATATTTCTGGGGTTTGATTTACAATCAAACTCTAAAAAACCTTTACAACGAAAGATTTCAAACTCATAAAGCACTGGATTTACTTAAAGTGGCGATTTAAAAAGCATAAAATTAATTGTTTACCTTTTCAGATTGTTCCCGGGAAATCAAAACGGTGTCGTGTGAAAGCATCAAGCGTAAGTAACACACTGCTTTCGATGGTTGAGCAATCTCCTATGCAGAGTTCTCGAGACAGGACATTGTAACGTAATCTGACGATTTTCCACCCATCTATTTAATAGATTATGCATGCAACAGACCACCGCCAGTAGCACTGTTTATCAGTCTTTGATTAAACTCTAAAGAAACAACATATTACCCCTTTGAGTTATATATCGCGCCTCTCACATAAATTATTGATGCAGACCAGTGAGATAAGTTCATACACGCATGCAAGAGAGAACAAAACAGACATGGCCAAAGAATTTGCAACTTCTTGGGAACTTAACCTTTTCCCAAACAACAAATTTTGGAGTGTCCAAAACTGAAAGAGTTTGCAGACGACATTTCAAAATGTGATGAAATTGAGAAACATTCTTCAGATAGAGCAGAAAACCTTGTGGGAAAAGGGGACATTGCTCGTTATGAGCAATTTCTCCTTTTACCACAAGGTTTTCTAAAGTCATCTGCAACAAAGTAGTCAAATGTCGTTATTGTTTGGGAAAGGGTTAACACGCATTTGTCTGGTATCATTCGCTGTCGCATTACTGGGTTAAATATTATACCATTTTCCCCATGCTCTTTCTAAAACCCTGGGCTGTGTTCCTATTACGTCCGTCCATACCTGACGTCACTCCCGACAAGTCTTTAAAAAACTCGCCCATTTTCCTAGAAAATATATCTTGCGAACTTCGTATACCCGTAGGAAGTCTAAGATACCTAGGTTACTTCGAGAAATCACTATTGTTCAAAGGTCATTACAAATGCGATTTACCTTTTACCAAACGTCAAATTTTCGACTGTTCCAAACTGAAAGAATTTGCAGGCGACATTTCAAAATATCATGAAATTGGAACAATCTTCTGATAGGACAAAAAACATTGTGTGAAAAGGAGAAATTGCTCGATAAGAGCAATTTCTCCTTTTTCAACAATGTTTTCCAGAGTCGTCTGCAACAAACTGGAGAAATGTTGTTATTGTTTGGTAATGGGTTAAACAGATGCGTCTTTCTCAATTTGAATACAATCTGAGAAAGAAGTTAAAAATTGTTTTCACTTGATTTTATCTGTATCATTTAAAAGTGACCAAATCGGCTGGAAAAGGGAATCTATTGTCGAATACACACTACAAAGCAATATTGACAAATAATATTTTATTTACATAAATGGCAAATGTAAATGTATATTTCATTTGTAAATGAATACAATCAATACATTTTGAAACATGATAATTTTGTGAACATTCGGAAAAAATAAGAAATTCGTATTAAAGATGCGCATTGGTCGACTTTTGCTCCAATCAGAATTCAGAATCATCGAGCTAATCACTCACCATATTGGGTTTATAGATCTATCTAGTTCTTTCTACTGTCATCGCACAAAAGAGCAACCAACAGTCAACATTATACGTGCGTTCAGAGAAAACCCTCCGTTTTACTTAAAAGCATACTAGCGCTCAGAAAAACTGCAAAACTGGGTAAAATGAGTTATAAATTATGATAGAATATGTTGAAACATAGGGAAAAACCACAGGATCATGACAATATAACCCCTGCACTATTTATTATCTATTTCCAAAGTGCTTTTTTCACAAAGTTGGTGCCCATCAATTTAACTTCATTGTTTATTTTCGAGTAACATCTAATTTAGCAAGGAGCGCTCGGATTAATGAATGGCGATCACCTGGTTAGAAAAATCACGCGAAACACATAAAAATACTGTCATTTATCAAATATGAATAACTTGAACATTCAAAATTTATAATTTCTTGGGTTTTATTGATTCCCAACGTTTCTCGGCTGACTTTGTTTTATCACTAATTGTAAACAAACCTTACAGTATTCACTCTTTAAAAACATCTTGTGAACGTGTTACAGTCTCCATTCCTCTGTAAAATGGAATTTAAAGTACTTTTGAGTTAATTTTCAATTATTATAGAACTGTCACAATTTAAGTGTAAATGAGCGCAAGTATGGCTTTAAATACGAGCCAACTCAGAGCGAACATGTGTATGCATGCTTCAAACAATAACATCGGTCATGGAATCGAACCCGTGTAAAGACAGCTTAACCCTTTCCCAAACAATAACGACATTTGACTACTTCGTTGCAGACGACTTTAGAAATCATTGTGGGAAAAGGAGAAATTGCTCGAAACGAGCAATTTTTCCTTTTCCCACAATGCTTTCTGCCCTATAAGAAGATTATTTTCCAATTTCATCACATTTTGAAATCTCGTCTGCAAACTCTTTCAATTTGAGACAGTCGAAAATTTTGTTGTTTGGGAAAGGGTTAACACAACGTCCATATGTGTAAGGCAGAATTCATTAGATTAGATTACAGATTAGAGTCATTAACTGACACGGGTCCCATATGGGTCCTCTTCGTCAGTGGCGGACCTACATTTTTCAGTTCTGGAGCGGCTTCATGCTAGCACATAATAAATACAACAGCATTTGAAACGTGGACAAATTAAGATACATTCCAAAACACAAAAACTCTTTGGCATCTGCCATACACAAAAACATAATTCCGATATAGTCGACATTACGCTAGACATAAGGGGTTGCAGTACTAGGTGGGTATTGATTATACAATTCAAAACACGAATATCAGACTGCTCAATACAAACATTGCAAAACATGATAAATACTTCTTCAAGATGTGATCTTTACCGGCATATTTGTTCTTTGTTAGATCCGGAGAAATATCTATGTATAAGGCTAAGTAAGGCCTGAGCAAGATTTCGTTGTTCAAGTCACAAAAATATTGAATTGGGTAGACACTTCAACATTGACAAAGAAAATAGGACATGTCATATCTGTTTTTGCACAACGGATCCTTTATTGTCGAAACTGATTATCATGCTTTCTTCCACTGTGCCAGGTACAGTCTAGAAAGACAAAATCTTCTATATACTTGGTAAAGTGGAGAAAGTGACATTCAGCATTTCTATAGTCTCATGTTAAATATCAATGCTGTCGTTATCCGTAAGATTGCAAAATTTGTATCTGTTATCATGCATATAAAAGACATTTCACTACAATCTGCATAAAAGTAAAATGTTTTACATGTCAACATGTTTAACACTATTTTCTATCATTTATTTTGGTTTAGGGACATAACTATTTGTTTATATATTTCTATCCATTGTATGTGGGCCAGTAGCCTTTATTTACAGCAAAAATATTTTTGAATACTTGTGGGTTACCTACCACCCGAGAAATATCGCTTTCCCCTGCGAGTTGGGACATCGTATAAGGGTTGGTGAAAAAATAGTTTTCAACAGAAAACGTTGTAATAAAAAACCAAACAAATGGTTATCTCTCTAATCATAGAACGAACCCGATACAACAACATTTCCGTTGGTCCTATGAATGATGCAATTGGACGATTATTAACTTATTTGTGATAGAATGACATTTGACAGCAATGCTTACCATGCAACAACGTCAGAATAAATACCAAGGTTTCAAATCAACAATCTCATTAAAATAAACACATGTCTAATGTTTGCTTACAATACTAAAGAAGCATAAAAACGATATGATTTTAATAAGAATAGTACTTAATGATTAAACTCATGGTTAGATGATCAGCTGTCAACTTGCTAATTTAAAGTAACATCTTGTTTATTTTGTTTAAAAGATAGTCATGGCATGGATTAAACCAATACAATCAAACAACATCAAAATTCAGACGGATTTACGATTTTATATGTACATGCGTTTTAACGTCTAGATAAACTGTGTGAATATTTTCCATCTTTGCTAGTTTATAAGGGGTTTCACATCGCCTAAACCTTATTTCAGTTATGTAGCGATGCCCGGCTCATAATGGTGGAGGAAGACCCCATACTCAACTGCCCAGGGCTGGTCAAGCTGGGTAGAACCATCGGCATTCAGTACGTCAGTCGGGAGACTACCTCTCTCGGAAGTCCAAATGCCGTTACACGGATTTAAACCCATGCGGAGAGGGGCCCATGTGATTTCAAGTTCTGTATTCTAACCACTGAGCCCCCATATTATCATCACGATTTCCTGGAAACTTCTTGGCTGGAATAATATCGGTGTTACGAAGTTATCCTATCATTTACTTCTTGATTCACAACCAGTGCCAAAACAGAAGATCACATTTCACGTTCTATAACACCGTTTTTATCTAGATTTCAGCGCAACTTTTCGGACAAAAGAGTATCTTAAGGCCCACCTGGTCCCCTGCACCGCTGGCAAAGGAGATTACGTACTCATGATCCCAGGAACCAGTCTGTACGGATTTCCCAACATGGTACCCTGTTCATACCCGTTTTTTAACACTGTTTAGAAATTTGCACCAATACCAATTTTTTCGTTCTCACTGCATCCGCGAGAAAAATAACCACTGTCCGGTATTTAAAACGTACAAAACAAATCATTACATATATGACTTTGTTAGTTGAACACTCAACAAAATCTAGGCAACATACAAATGGCGATGAGAAGCAAAGTGACCAGCAGACCACTTCGGTAAGTCTTAAAGACGACACGAAGAATTCCTTGTCATGAGCAAATTCTTCATTTACATCGCTGGTCTTCCACTAAATAGCATAGTAATACATTTTAAGAATGGTTTTACGAAAAGAAAAAAACTCGTAGCAAAAATAAATAACCAAGTTTAAACTTTGTCTGCTCCAAAACCAAACCTTGTCTCCAAAACGATCGATCAAAGTCACTCGAAAGTTCGCACAGACACACAACTCTTCGTTATTCAAACTAAACAAGCGTCTGCAGGATCATAAAAATCAGATCTTCACAAAATGCGCCTCATGGCACCCGGTCCTTTCGAGTTTGGTCACCGAGTCCTCGATAAGACATCGATGCCAGTACATCCGGAACATAAACCGCCGGAAGCCAGCATCGTAAAGGTCACGAAGAACGGTCAGCATATAGATGTAGGACTGGACATCGCGTTTCTCGTTGACCGTTCTGAAGTTGACAATCAGGGTCGTTACGCTCGCCTTCTGGAGGGTTTTCTCGTCCAACATCTGCCTCAGTGTGACCCACTCGCGACCTTGTATGTCCATCTTAACGATGTCGACCTTGGTCTGTAGAGGGAATGGAGACAGATATTATCGTACTCAATGGTTAACCCATTCCCAAACAATAACGACATTTGACCCGTTTGATGCAGACGACTTTAGAAAACATTGTGGGAAAATGAGAAATTGCTCATAACGAGCAATTTTTCCCTTTCCCACAAGGTTTTCTGCTTTATCTGAAGAATATTTTTCAATTTCATCACATTTTGAAATGTCGTCTGCAAACGCTTTCAATTTAGGACAGTCGAAAATGCGTTGTTTGGGAAAGGGTTAAAGATAGCAGTTTTTTGTGTACTTTGCAATATGGAAACAAAATTGTGGTCAAACTAAAATGATAAGGTAAGGCGGTTTCACACACAAAAGAAAAAAAATGTGAGAATATTATTTTTGTCATCAAACCTCCGTGAAACACTCTCCTTCATCGCTTTTATTCTTTAATTAAGATGTCTTGTAACCCGTATATATTGAAAGCCATATCAAACAACACTATATAGCGCTTTCCTAATGGTCTTGAGTAGAAACCATTGAGGCATTATAAGGAAGTGCTCATGGCAGTGGTCTCTTAAATTACAAACTGCATGGCTAATTAAACACAAACAGATCGGGCAAGAAATAAAGATGAAAGGGTCCGGCATGTTGTTCTGACAAAAATGCTTTAGGTTGGTGTGTTCTGTCAATGTCCGCTTAAAACGCATTGACTTGTGGGTTAGAATCCCGATTCCGCCATAAATCGAATCGATATTCACGAGAGCTAGCCCCAGAATAAAAAGAAAAAGCACACTGTCAATGGATCTACTCGGCTTAAAACTAATATCATGGACAGGTCAGCATTGGCGTCTCACTCCATATTTTATAACTTCATTTGTTTTACAGCGATTGTGTAGTAAAATTTGGTTAAAATCGCTCTCGATGACTGCTTCTTGGATACTAAACCAGAACTTGCGCCGATTTGTGTGATAGCCATGTCAATCAATTTTCACCGTGCATAAGGGGATCGAACCTGGGACCCTCGGTACAAGCTGACACTCCACCTTTGCACCATTGACGCCCAATCGCACCACTGGCGCCCACGTTATGGACCGGGTTTCAAAACCGACAGTGGGCGACATTGGCGTCGGGCTCTTGTATCGAGGGTCTCGGGTTCGAATCCCCATTAGGCGGGGTGAAAATCTCCGGGACTAACCCACAAACCGGTTCGATTACTGGTTTAGAATCCAGGAAGCAGTCATCGAGAGTGGCTTTGAACAAGCTTTAAGCTTCCTTCACAATCAATGAATAGCGGTGAAAACAATAGTTGAGCCTGTTTGATGCAATGAAACTCTCAACCAAAAAGAAAAGAAAACAATTAAGCCATTACCAATCAATAAAGACATTTGATCAGTTTGTTGCAGACGACTCTGGGAAAACATTGTGGGAAAAAGGAGAAATTGCTCGTTAAGAGCAACTTCTCCTTTTCCCACAATCTTTCCTGCCCAATCAAACGATCGTTTTTCAATTTCATTACATTTTGAAATGTCGCCTGCGAATTCTTCCATTCGGGACAGTCAGAAATAAAGTTGGTTAAGTATGGTAAAGGGTAAAACAAAAATACGTTCTGTTATGGTACATACATTGGCGTGACCCAGGTCATAACGTATACGTTCGAAGGTGTTGTACACCCCGAAGATGCGACTGCTCTTCTTCACTGTCTCATCCCGAGCTGAGATACCGAGTTCATGAAACGTGACTCCGGGTAAATGTTTACGATCGTCCGGCCCTTCCCTGTAATAATCGAGATCAGATATAACATTTGTCCAGGGGTAGAGAGTAGACCTCCGGACAAGAGGGTCCTGGGTTAGAATCCCGTGAGCAGCGGGTTCGGCCTTGCAACCTATTATTAATCCATATTCAGCGCGAGTACTGGTTACAATACTATTTCCAAAGCTTTGGCTGCTTTCCCAGATAAACATAATTGTTCCGTCGTGAATTACGAATAGATAATGTCGAATTTAATTCGTTAAAGGCAACAAAAATTTATATCGGCCGAGCCGGGAATCGAACCAAAGATCCTTGTATTTCTATTTTACCAGAGTCGATATACGTTTCAATTTCCACCCAAAGGAACACAAAAAGTATCCGATGAGTCGCTATGGTTAAGGTAATGGACTCTGTAGAAATTCCGGGGTCTGAGGTTTGATCATCACCAGAACCACTGGCTTCAGAGCCCTATTCTAGGAAGGCCAAATCATAACTGGACACAAGATCTGTTGATATGGCGACAAACTGCGCAAGAAAAGAAACATTCATGCCGTAAGGTACTTACGTTGGTACGAAACTGTGAACTTTACAACCAAACAATGAGACGAGACCATCATCGAACGAAAACTCCTTCCTGGATCTGTAAACAAATAAACGTACACTACAATCAAATGAAATAGAAAGCAGGATCCGAGATACTGTTTGTGTAAATCAAAACTGGTATATGCATTCATAGAAACTAAATTGAAGTACATTATTGCCATTTGCCATGTTTTTGGAAGGGTATCGGAGCGACGATTTCAAGTATGTGTTACTTTGCAGTATTGCATTTCTCAATATTGAAATAAGAGGGAACGTTTTTCTTTATTTTGTGTTATTCGAAAGCTAAGGTCATTTAGCGCACTTACATGTTTTACATTAAGACAGAACGAATACGAAGTCATGTCAATAAACCCTTTGACTCCAAAAAAAGTGAAGCTATTTTGAACGATAATGGTAAGGTATAAGGTACACAATAACATATCAAAAGTTAGCCTACCTCCGGAAAGTCGTTTTTTTCAAGATCGCAACCAAGGTGGGCGCTAAATCCTTTCTATGATCATAACTATGTATCTGTCCACTCAGAAATAACTATTTTGATATCTTTACCTAGGCTTTTGGGGTCAAAAAACACACCAAGATCACCAGAAATAGTATACGTTTATTACTTTACACAGAATCTAACATGACATACAAAATAGACACCGCCTCAATAAGAAGGACATCGAGTACATAAAATTTGACTCAAAGGTGATCATGTTTGGGCTGGGCTAAACAGTAGTATTGTCATTCAGCAAACATTGGTTAGGTCTTTATATAAAAAGGTTTCGGCGACCATCTTTTCCATAAGTCCGATTTTGGTAAATTTTTGATGTTACATTTATATGCTATATACCCTATACGAATCAGTTAAAATACATTTTGTAGCAATATTTGGAAGTTTGGTAGTTTTTTTTCCCAATACAATGGCCCGACCAGCTATAGAAACATTGTAGTTTCTTTGGTGAACAACTTTACAGACCAAACTTGATATGGCGTGAATCTATAAAATAGGCAATTGCCCTGAAGAAACGTAACTTACCCAAATGAGTAAGCGAGACAGGCGTTTTTCTGGACGTAAGGCTCGCAGATATGATACCCACCATCAAACTCGTCTCCGACATGTAACTGTAGTGAGCAAGCCACCTGCATACTCTCTTGGTACCTGGTGAAAATAAAATAACGAATGACAAATCATTTCATTTCAAGATTGTATTACATATGTATTGTTGTATGGTGTTTAACGCCGTATCAACATTTTTGAGTTCTGTAACGGCTTTCCTGGATCACCAGTACTACCAGGCTCTGAAGGATTGTATTTCCATGATAACATGCTGACATCTAACGACATATAATCACACATTATTTAAAAGATGCATGATGAGAAAAAATACATAATTCCATGTCGATCAGAGAACCAAATGAGAAGTCATGAAATGCGAGTGCAGAGAACATACCACCTGTATACTCTCTTTGTACCTGGTGAGAATAACAAGCAGTATTTCCTTCATTACATATCATAAGCGTAAAGGTCTATGTAAATGTAATTGACAAAATAAAAACTGATTGAGGCGCGAGTGACGATAGAAGATAGCATTGCCAAACTACGCACAGTGATCTCCCCTTGCTACGCTGCA
Organism: Cerastoderma edule; assembly: GCA_947846245.1. Classification (NCBI taxonomy): domain Eukaryota; kingdom Metazoa; phylum Mollusca; class Bivalvia; order Cardiida; family Cardiidae; genus Cerastoderma; species Cerastoderma edule. The sequence continues at coordinate 38,842,936 of OX401411.1, forward strand.
TAGATCACTGCCACCACAAGATTTTCATCTAGATTTGAATGAATTTTAACGACTTTTCTTCAAGTTTGTACCGGACATTGTAGTTGATCTAGTAATTTAATGTCTTCTTGTGTTGATTTCTGACCGGTTTGATTAAATAGTGTTTCGTTTTCTTTACAAACAAAGCACAAATTAATTATTTCCTTTGAGTGTTGCCACCATCCTTCAACGCCATCTCCATTTCTAAGCAGATGGGTCAATCGTATCTACTCGTCAATCCCCGGCACAAGTCGGTAGATATACTCGGTAGTTTATTTTGAAGAAATGCCGAGTTGTCCCGATTGATCAAATCAATAAAGGGAGATAACTGTGAGACATTTGTATAATTCCATAAAAGTCTGTCGATCGAAAACTTGAATGAGAGTCACATCATATCGTCTCCGATATGTAACTGTAGAGAGCATGTCAGCTGCATACCCCCTTGGTACCTTGTGTAATACCATAACACAATTCACTCATCATTAAAATTCATAAGCTTATTAATACCCAACAGATGTTATTTGATCACATGCGAGGATGGAGCATAACACAGTTCCATCATGACCATGTCTACATTAAATCTTTGTATGGTGTGTATCCCTTTACCAAACTTAACCAAATTTTTGGCTGTCCCAAATTGAAAGAGTTTGCACACGACATTTCAAACGTGATGAAATTAATAAACAATTTTCTGACAGGTCAGAAAACATTGTGGGAAAAGGAATAATTACTCATAAAGAGCAATTTCTCCTTTTCCCACAATGTTTTCCAGAGTCGCCTGCAACAGACTCGTCAAACGTTGTAATTGTATGGTAATGGGTTAACGCCGTGTCAACAATTTTTTCAGATATGTAACGGCTTTCCTGGATCCACAGTACTAGGCTAGGGCTTTAAAGTGACTCGCTAAATAATACTCCCACGAAACCAGAGGTAGAGGTGGGATCGAACCCGGGATCCTCTAGCTCTAAGTACGCAATCTTAACCACTGGGCCACGCAGGAACCTCTACATTAACCCGAATGATCAAGACGTTGCATCCATAAATAAAAAAGTTATTCCACGTAACTATGTTTAATTTAAACTTATTTATTTTACATCGATTGTGAGACAAGTTCTAACAACTTAGATTAATCACTTTCGATTCTGCTTCCTGGATCATAACCAGTTATCGCGCCTAATGTGGGTTAATGAAAGTTCGCAAGGCAGATCCCGCTACTCATGGGACTCGAACACGCGACCCTCGTATCCGGAAGGCGACGCTCTACCCCTGGACCAATGTCCTCCACACGTAATTATGTAGTAGGGGTCTCGATATAGAAGGTAGAGTTAATTGTGTAAGTGGGTCGGAGAGCTTGGATCATAGAGCGCTCGCACGGTTTGCGGAGGTCCCGGGTTTGAGTCCCGGTCTGGCTGCATAGTTTCCAACATTGGTAACATTTATCCCATTCTACGAGTACAGCATTGGTCGTCCGAGAAAGCTACACATAAGAATTTTGATTTTTCAATGCGAAAGTACACCATCACGTCTTTTTCGCTTACCTGTGATAAAGCTCCTCTAGCTCAGCAAGGTTTAGTTTATGCAGGACCTCGTCTGTAGGTATGTAGATGGAGCCATCTGATTTCGTAAATTTGGAAGTGTCGAATGTCTGAAGAAATACAGATTTATCATGTTTGTATTGTGTTGAATGCCGTATCCACAATGTTTCAGTTACATGTATGTATCGGCTTTCCTGGATCCATCAGTACTAGGTTAGGGCTCTAAATTGATTTGCATATGTCTCACAAAAAAATCAGAGGTATTGGCGGGGCTCGAACCCGGGACCCCTGCGTTTTAAGCCCACCACCTTTCTATCACTGGGTCACGTAGGACCCTGTAAGAATAGAGAACCAAATGGTAAATTCTTTTATTTTCTAGAAACTTTACCAATACCTTAGTTTTAAGTTTAAACTTACATATCTAACATCGATTTCGAAGCTTGTTTATTAACTCTCACGGGATGATAGCTTCGTGGATACATGACCAGTACCCGCTTCGTTACGGAATTTTCACTTCGCCGCTAACAAGGTTCGAACCAGGGTACCGTTTACTCAACAATTTGCGCTTAAAATTTACCTAAGTTCAAAAAAAAGTTCCCCCTAATTTCAGTATTGGGCTAAGCAACATTGCAAAGTAACACATCATTGGAATCGTCTCTCCGTGACGCTTCCAATGAAGCGACACATAGTAATATTGCAATTTCATTAAACATACTATCCATGGTTAACAGTTTTGACTTGCGCAAATATTTTCCTTAAGATGTTTTGTAGGACAGTGCACGGGGACGTTTAATACCGCCCTCCAACTTGACCGCTGTCACCTTTCGTTTGGCCCGTCTTTCCGTGAGTCATCATGATTATGCATCTGGTGCCCGTTTTACTAAACAGTTTACGCTTAAGATCTGCGTAAGTCTAAAACAACAAGTCCTTTTATTTCAATATTTGGCAAAGCAATATTGCAAAGTAACACGTCATTGGAAGCGTCTCTCCGAGACGCTTCCAATGGCGTGTCCCAGTGCAATATTGTCCTTTCATTGAAGATACTATCAATGTTTATTAGTTTTGACTTCCGCAAACATTTTCCTTAAGTTGTTTAGTAAAACGGGCCCCTGATGCAGATAACTCTAGAGACCAATATCATTGCTTTAATAATTAAACGTCGTCGGCGGCGTCTTCCAATTTTTGACCTGCCACACATTCCCCTATAGGTGTCGTATCAAGACTAATACTCGTACAATTTCGGTAAATAATATAAGATCATCCTTAATTCATACGGAAAGCAGACGGCGTTTTTGATAACATCGGAAAACATCAATTCTGTTTGTTAACAGAAGATATTTTTGAAAATGCAGACATTGCTTGTATTAATTTTGCTATCCAATCTCCGTCAGTCAATTCCTGAGCGGCGAGGAGAAAATACCGGGAAGAGCTCACAAATCGACGCGGGTACTGGTTTAGTATCAAGGAAGCAGTCATCGAGAGAGAAATCATTAAAGGCACATGAAAGAATATGAGCTAAAATAAATTACTGAAAAAATATGAAGTTCTGTTATTATGTTAAAAAAGTCATGAAAATTACTTTATGAATGCTCTAAGGCCCTATTTAATGAACTCTTTTAACATAAGTTATTTTGTGCTTGAAAAAAAATTAATTCTGATTGGTCGGTTCAAAAGCTTGTGTATCACGTCACCAGGTCAGAGGGGAAGATTCAAACAATCTGAATAATCAAACTGGCTAATCTTTGTTATTTCTCATTGGCTTTCACGGTTTAGTTGTGCCGGTGGTTTTTTGTGATAACTATTTGAATCTGACCAAAAGTTTACCAAATGATATAGTTTGAAATAGCATTAGTACCCTTTAATGAGCCTTTAAGATTCAAGATTCCGTCACACTCGGTGTACAATAATGAAGTTCAAACTAAGCCGCTTATAGCGGACACAATGGAATTATCAAACTTTAAAGCGATGGTATCTGAGTGAAAATAGACAGTGGCAGCAACCGGAAGTAAGTTTACACCCTCACTCAAAGGTAGCATGCAACAGTTCCCTACAGAAATATGCGAATTGGCCATGGCCAAAAATAGAAATAGTAGGAAAGGGTAAGATTCAACATCATATTTAAAGGCAATGGTACCTGATGTATCCCAAAAGAGCATGATATTGTAAAAAGATACCATTTAGCCAATTTGAAACTATAAGGCCGCGACCTTTCTCCTCCATGCCCAATTTAATTCCCAGGATTGTCAATGTGGAGTGTAAACGGTTTCTGTTGGTAAGTTTACAGTGAAATTGATATAGGGCTTACACTTTGAAATATTGTGAAAAATGTAGCAGGTGAACAGGTACTATTGAAAGCATTTACAGCTTGTTTGATTTCTTTGCGTGCAAGAATAGCAAACAATTGGTGGGCCATCCCTTGTTTTTTTGTATGCGACCTTTTCGGCAAAGGCTAAAATGATGGATTTGAAATCAGTTTTCGCGGCAAAACTTTTTTCCGCAATATCATGCAAATTTCTATAAATGTCTTTGTAAATATTGTTTTTTGTCATTTTCCTGTTTCCCTGGAACACATCGAAACGTTTCCTGTCATTTCAGATTGTTTGTGAAGTGTGATATTGGTTTCGAAGAAGATTGGTTATCGGACCGGAGAAGAAAGGACCCAATAAACTGTGTGCTTTTACCAAAAGGATCTACTGTTTGTACTCTCCACGCTAGAGAGTACGCACAAAGAAGGTACTAATGTGAAACACCTCTATTCAATCTGAACACATCGGGTTTATCCAATGAAAACAATATTTAATAAAAAAAAGACATTTAAAAGGATGTCCAACACTTCCATACACATTGAACTACTTAACGCGCACGCTTAGAAAATGTGTTAATTGCCGGATGCCGATTCACCCGAAAAATTGTAACCCTACACTTATATCCGAGGTGTATTTCACAGCTCACGGAAATACCCGAGTAGTTCCGATTGACCTCTATTAGGCAGATTGTTTGGGTAAAGGATTAACGCGTGGAAGTACAAGGTCAAATTATAGTACGGTCGTCGGTAAGTCCTTGAAACCGGATTCATAAGATATGTATACATGATACTTCACAATAACCCTAGGGTTATTAAAATAATCGATCCACGAATAGAACAAATACACGAGCATACCCTACACATTAACCAGGCCTGGGTTCAACCCTTTACCAAACGCCAAATTTTCGACTGTCCGAAATTGAAAGAGTTTGCAAACGACTTGTCAAAATGTGACAAAATATAAAATTAACCCAGAGTAGTCTGCAACAAACTGGTATTGCTATCATTATCGGTTGGTAATGGGTTAACGTATACTCTTGTAATCTCTTATGAACTGCTCGTGTTAAATAACCTACTACACAGCTCTAATGCACAGCCTTTTAATAGAGAACGTCCTTGCCTAATTGTTTAAGTAAGTCAAAATAAAATAAATCACAATTTGTTAGCTCTTTAGTTTTAGTTATTGATCCGACGTTGGCTGATACTATCAGTTTAGGCCCTCCACAACAAACAAAGTACGAGAGATTTTACTATATGTTAACATTGTCCAAAATGACCTTAATATAATCGTTCGTGGAATTTGTGACTTATCTAAACCAATATCGATAGCAAAGGACAATTACAATATGTGCGTAACAAAACCTAAACGAGCAGATCTTTGCTTTAGTTACAATCGTTTTTTATCACAGGGCTTCAATTAAGGGTACTATTGGTGGGTGCGGGGTGTGGTAATGGCTATACAGTCCAACTTGTGTTAAGCAACCATCCTTTGAAGTAGCCAACCTGTCTTAAACAACCATTACAAAAAGTCCAATTGTTGGATTTATAGTGTACTTCAATTTGTGTTAAGCAGCCAACCTGTCCTAAACAACCAATTTTCTCAGTTCCATAGGCCTCTTAACACAAGTTTGACTGTATATATTGATGAAGCCATTACCCCCTAATAGTACCCTAATTTCGAATCCCTGTGGTTTTTATTGCTACATATGTTTTTTTTTCTTATAAAGGGATGATATATAGTTTGTGTTTAAAAATAACGTGTAGCAACCAAAGAAACGATTGTAGTCTGGGGTCCTTGCTCGTACGTAAACCCATGGTCCTGGACCCCAGGCTAATTATCACATCATCATAGCATACCCGGTTAATGTATTATGTTTTATGCATTATGTTTAAGGGTCGGAGGCCTGAATTTACTGAATAAACTATTGAATTGAACTCTAGTTCAAGTTACTAACAAACAATCATTAATTCTTTGATAGTATGCTGCAATTCCACTTAAACATAGAATAAAAAAATGATTATCAAAGAACATTATCGCAACAAGACCTTTCGGTCACTACAATATGTAATTTACACATCAAGTACTCACCAAGAAGACCCCGGTTTGGAGGGACCTTTCAGTCACTCCAAATTGGTCTTATCCTGTCATGACGCAAGACTTCATGTTTACATCATTCTCTACTTTGTTTTTGTTTTCCCTTTTTATCTCGTGTTTTATTTTTCATTTTGATTGTTTTAAAGAATAGATCAAGGTTACAGGATAAATAGAATAAGTGATTTGTGTCTTTTACTTTGTCTTTGCCTTTGGCTCACTGGATAATATTCCTACGCCTTGCCTGATAACATTTTTTCCATTAATGACACCAACCATCTATTCTCTGTTAATAAGTCAAGTAGCCTACTCACCAAGTAGACCCCGGTTTTGGGGGGACCTTTAGGAACACCCGGGTGATCCTCCTCCACCCCGGGGAGTGCAACTTTCCGCTGTGACGAGAAGTACATGGTGACGAGCAGGACAAACGTCAGAATCATCCCGACCCCCACAAACTGGAGCCGGGTGTTCGTGATCCGGGGCTTTAACTGGCCCGACATGGTCCGCCGCGGCTAGTCTGCAATAAACGAGAAGGTGATGATTGACGTACAAACAGACAGACACATCATCAGACATTTACAAGGTTAAACAGACTTAATGACATGCATACAGACACAGACATACAAAATGATGTATACAAGAATAACAAGACACAAGGAGAAACAACCTCAAGGACAAATAGACGAAATGACAGTCACGTGGACAAAAACAAGTACAAACAGTAATTTAAAACAAGGGAAAGAAACAATATCATTCGCAAGGACACACAAGCTTAAAATATGATAGGCATAAAGACAAACAGACATAATACCAGACACATATACAAAAAAACGGAATAATTGGATTAAAACATGAACAGAAGCAACAGCATACACAATGACAATAAGCTATGACACACTGACACAAGAACTGATTGACATAAGCATAAACAGACAAAACGACAGACACGTGGACTCGCAAAATGACGAGAGCAAATGCGACGGAAAGACACAAGGACGCACAGAAACAAGACCATATACAATGACAGATACATTGGTATATATACTGACAGATACACGGATAGAAACTAGAATAGATACAAGGATAGAAACAAGGATAGAAACAGTGGCGTTGGACTGACACAAGGATAAACTGAAGCAAGTGAAGCAGCACTGGCATACACACGCACACACAGATAAAGATAAGGCATAAAAATGCAACGGATGGACAGAATGACAAACAGAGACAAAGGCGTGCATGGAGACGGAAACCATGATATAAACGAGGCAACGGATGAGCGGATACACATATGGAAATGCAGACACAGGAAAATACTGACATAATGACATACACACAGACACAAGGACACATAGATACAGTGACATACAAATAGACACAAGGACAAATAGATTCACTTACTTACAAACAGGCACAAGGACACATAGATACAATGACTTACAAACAGACACAAGGACTCATGGACACAATGAAATACAAACAGACAGAAGGACGTGTGCACAGTCACAAGGACATACTGACAATGTCACATAATGGCATACAAACAGACACATGCAAATACAGACACTAATACATAGACAGACACAAGGCTTGCAAACAAGCACACGGTCAGGCAAACACATGGCCATACAGACACAATGGAAGACACAGTGACATACAGACAGGTACAAGGACATTCAGATAGGCACAAGGACATTCAGATAGGCACAAGGGATGTAAAAAGGACAGGCTAAAAGATAGACCGAACAAAGACATACACATGGATAGAAATAAGGACATTCACAAGGATATCAAGACACAAGGCACAGACAGGCCTGCACAATGACATAAATAAGATCAGGTTCAACCAGAACATTCACAGGGGTTAAGGGCCTATGATGACACAAGGACAGACATAAGGTCAGGTTAAACAAGGACATACACATGGATATAAATAAGAATATACACAGGGATATGAAGACACAAGGCATAGGCATGCCTGCTCAAACACAAAAATAAGGTCAGGTTAAACAAGGATATATACCATAATAGAAATAGGACATACACAAGGGTATGAAGACACAAGGACAGACATGCCTGCACAAGCACAGAAATAATGTCAGGTTAAACAAGGATATACACAATACTAGATATAGGACATACACAAGGATATTAAGACACAAGGACAGACATGCCTGCACAAGGACATAATTAATGTCAGGTTAAACAAGGATATACACAATTATAGATATAGGACATACACAAGGATATGAAGACACAAGGACAGACATGCCTGCACAAGCACAGAAATAATGTCAGGTTAAACAATGATATACACAATTATAGAAATAGGACATACACAAGGATATGACGACACAAGGACAGACATGCCTACTCAAGGACAAAAATAATGTCAGGTTAAACAAGGATATACACAATAATAGATTTAGGGCATACACAAGGATATTAAGACACAAGGACAGACAAGCCTGCACAAGCACATAAATAATGTCAGGTTAAACAATGATATACACAATTATAGAAATAGGACATACACAAGGATATGACGACACAAGGACAGACATGCCTACTCAAGGACAAAAATAATGTCAGGTTAAACAAGGATATACACAATAATAGAAATAGGACATACACAAGGATATGAAGACACAAGGACAGACATGCCTGCACAAGGACAAAAATAATGTCAGGTTAAACAAGGATATACACAATAATAGATATAGGGCATACACAAGGATATTAAGACACAAGGACAAACATGCCTGCACAAGCACAGAAATAATATCAGGTTAAACTAGGATATACACACTTATAGAAATAGGAAATACACAAGGATATGAAGACACAAGGACAGACATGCCTGCACAAGCACAGAAATAATGTCAGGTTAAACAAGGATATACACACTTATAGAAATAGGACATACACAAGGATATGAAGACACAAGGACAGACATGCCTGCACAAGCACAGAAATAATGTCAGGTTAAACAAGGATATACACAATTATAGAAATAGGACATACACAAGGGTATGAAGACACAAGGACAGGCATGCCTGCACAAGCACAGAAATAAGGCCGGGTTAAACAAGGATATACACAATAATAGATATAGGAAATACACAAGGATATGAAGACACAAGGACAGACATGCCTGCACAAGGACAGAAATAATGTCATGTTAAACAAGGATATACACAATTATAGAAATAGGACATACACAAGGGTATGAAGACACAAAGACAGGCATGCCTGCACAAGGACAGAAATAATGTCAGGTCAAACAAGGATATACACAATTATAGAAATAGGACATACACAAGGATATGAAGACACAAGGACAGACATGCCTGCACAAGGACAGAAATAATGTCAAGTTAAACAAGGATATACACAATAATAGATATAGGACATACACAAGGATATGAAGACACAAGGACAGACATGCCTGCACAAGGACAGAAATAATGTCAGGTCAAACAAGGATATACACAATTATAGAAATAGGACATACACAAGGATATGAAGACACAAGGACAGACATGCCTGCACAAGGACAGAAATAATGTCAAGTTAAACAAGGATATACACAATAATAGATATAGGACATACACAAGGATATTAAGACACAAGGACAGACATGCCTGCACAAGCACAGAAATAATGTCAGGTTATACAAGGATATACATAATTATAGAAATATGACATACACAAGGATATGAAGACACAAGGACAGACATGCCTGCACAAGGACAAAAATAAGGCCGGGTAAGACAAGGACACACCTAGGGATATTTATAAGGAAACACAGACCGAAATATGGTCAGGTAAAACAGGAAATTTACCCAGGCTAGAATGAAGAACAGACACATAAACAGGAAGACACGATGACGGTCAAACACAACAATGTGAGACGCAAGGAGAGACACAAGGATGGATGCAGCGACAGACAGCATACATTCTTACCGATACACAAAAGGATAGAGAGAGACAATAACAGATATAGAAAGACATATTAATGGAGAGAGGGACATAGACTGACACATAGGCAATCAGATACCAAAGTATGCACAGAAAACACATACTCTAACCCACAGAGTTAGACCGACATGACAACAAACGAAATGCAGACATACTCGTTCATTGTTTTCCATATACAGATATTTACACACAGGTTTCCAAAGACTAGGCAGATATCATACCCTAGAATACACGTATACTTTGACAGACGGTTGAGCTCGGACTGGGAAAAACAGAGACGAGCAAACATAATAACAGGTTTTGTCGTATCAATTTAAAGATCTGAAGAGGGAGGAAATATACATGTTAAGGGTGAATAGAACGAATATGTATCGAACGGACATGTATATAGATACTTTATTGATACATAAGGCCATAGGCCCATCAGTACACAAGAAGTAAACATTTAAGAGACAAACCAGTATCGTGCTAAAACTAGATGTAGGATATAGTTGCAATATACCAAAGTATCATTTAAAGTATTCACTATCAAAATGAAAACTCAAGCAATATATTTGCTGGAGTATTTTATAAGATGAAAGCTACAACAATGTTTAGCACGGTTCTGGTTAATACAAGGTCCATACAAAAGGCAATCGCTAACACTATACCTGTAAGTCGCTTATTGCTTTTGTGGAGAAGAATAAACTAATATATAAGACTAGAATTTATATAGAGAGAGAGAGACATATACCATAAAGACTTCATCATAAATAATTTGTACATGTAGTTTGTATTAGTAATAGTACAGCGACACACTGAAAAGAGAAATGTAATAGAACACCATTATCGCAATAACGAACAGTGTTAATCGAGATTTCATGTGTTGGTCTGTATATTGTTTAATGCCGTATCAACAATTTTTCAGTTATGTAACAACTTTCCTTTATCCGACAGCACTAGACGATGACTCTGAAATGACTTGCCAAAAGTCACTCCCGCGAAACCCGAGGTGCCGGTGGGGCTCAAACACGGGACCCCGAGTTGTAAGTCCACTACCTTAACCACTAGGCTACACAGGACCCTCAGCAATATTTCAAGTACATGATCTGATCGGATAATGACAGATCAGAAACGGGAAATGTTGAAATCGCTCTAAAGCCTTCTCGATACATATAGAACCTTTACCACGCTGTCAAATCTTGAGAAAATACCAAACATTGATTCTAGTTAGAACATATTTCTACATGATTATACAGAGGTTTTAACAAAGCGATAGAACAACTCTGATCAATTAACCTACCTGCTAACAAGCAATTAATTCCCGTTTTACGCTGTTTTGTACACACACTTTTACAAACACATACATACACACTCAAAGTCGACGTATAATGATAACAACCCAAATCGTAGCCCGTGTGTACAACCAAACTACCCGAACACGGACAAACACAAACACTGTATGTTATACGAATATATGTACTTATGTCCCTTTTTTGAACTGCGCTTATGAAATAAACACGAAGTTGTAAGGTTAATCCTTTCTGGAAAGGAAGATATCGCTAAACCCAAATATAAACAAGCAAAGACACGCATCGATCGGTCGAGTTGTGAAATGTACAGCCTTGTAGAATGTGTAACATTTGTAAAGCATGGGTTTATCGGAGTGTATTTGAATAGTTTTCCAATATCGGGTAAAGGGGGGGGAGGACCTGTCTAACTCCTGTCTAACCCCTAACGCTATACAGGGTTCAAACACAGGTGCTTGAAACAATCTTCGATAACATTCCCTAATATAGAATATTTAGTATATATCTTGTGACATTATCGAACATAGTTTAAAGCACATGTGGGTTCAAATGCTCCATCCACCCACAGGTAAAAATATCGAATTGCTAAATTGGTGTTGGACACTAATTACAGGTGTACAATAGACATATCCGGAAATTTCATTATCTCAAAGACAATTTGCTAATTCATCGAATTCAAATTAAATTACAGAACCAATTATGGGAACTTTGTCATAGTAGGCCTACAAAACACATATGCTTGAAACAATCCTCGATAATATACTATGCAATATAAGAAATGTCTTTGTTACATGTATTGGGTATTTATAGACGATTGTTTCAAGCACCTGTGGTACATACATGAAGAAAGGCCCAAGGCGGATTAACTGATCATTCAGTATGTTGTTATGTCTCATTTTCGTGTAAGAGACCCGTAGTGTTTCAATATAACAGGGCATCGAGAGTGAATTTTACGTACAAGCCTCAAGCTTGCTACACACTCAATGTAAAACAAATTAGATAAGATAAGTTAATATCAAGGCGATACCTGTATGCCGTAAATAGTATGCTTACACACATAGACACAGAAGCGACGAAAACTCTTCTTAGTACATTGCCAACATTAATGACATTTGACCAGTGTGTTGCAGACGACTCCAGAAAACAATGTGGGAAAAGGAGAAATTGCTCTTAACGAGAAAAGAAAGTTGACACGAGACGGAATTATAACTATGGTCTCATATCTAAAAAGGTAACCTAGCCGACTGGTAAATGTGAATAGATCTATGTTTCCTTTTCTTATTTGTTAGGGTTTCAATCGCAACAGATTTATTTTTGTAACACCGTAAAAGTGCGATTCCCAGCTCAAAATCGATGAATGAAGACCAAAGGCTTTAAAAGTCCTCACAAAGGCCGGTAAAGCCAAAATCAACCTTAGACATTCCGTACTTGGAAAGGAGATGTCATTCTTCACGCTTTGTAAGTACCATCTGCTGTTGCTTTTAATTAAAATCAGTCACAGGATATCGAATTACTAGGGGAATAAGTTAAGGGATACACGTACTAATCGGGGCGAAAATCTTAATTGTGAACGTAGACATTCTCATGCGATTGAAACGATCCCCTAGAATATCCCGAGATATGTACTATATACTTTAAAAGAAACTCTTATATAGTACAGTGAACCCTCGTTTAACCGGACCCCGATTATCCGGATGTCTCGCAATCCGAACGAAATTGTAAGGGAACGGAATTATTGGACCAGTTTGTTGCAGACGACTTTTGAAAACATTGTGGGTAAAGGAGAAATTGCTCGCGACGAGCAATTTCTCCTTTTCCCACAATGTTTTCTGCCATATCAGAAGATTATCTTTGAATTTCATTACGTTTTGATATGTCTTCTGCAAACTCTTTCAATTTGGGACGGTCGACAATTTGGCGTTTGCTAAAGGGTTATAAGTATATACCGCTCATACAGACCGTTTATGTCTTAATGTGAATAAGAACATGCTCTGCTTCATTAGTCCGGATTATTCGGTAAACCGGACATTTTGTTGGGGACGGACGTGTTCGGATAAACGAGGGTTCACTGTATATAGTACATACATTTGGGCATTTTAGAAGACTTTTTCAAACACCTATGTAGAACTTCATGGACTAGAAAAGGACGGTTTGATGGCCACGATATGACTGAAATATTGCTGAAAATGTCGTAAGACCCCTAATCCAACCATGTAATGTATATTTACCTCTTTTGTATAAAGGATTTGCGTCATTTTGGTCTTTCTCCCAGCAGAGAAAAATTACAAGTCAAAATGAAATCTTGAAACAATTCAGTTTTTGTATTGTTGTTTGATATATACAAGTAAAAGTAGATATTGAAAGCATTATTACTTCAGGAAGCGTCAAATTATCTAAGTATATTTATGTACAGTTTATGTAAATTTAATGTATACATACGTTATAGAAATAAAAAAATGTTTTGCTTTTAATGAATATTCTTTTATGCCTATCAAATAACAGTGCAGCGGTTGTGCAGTTTCAAAGAAATCAAAGAAGACTTCCACGTTTCCTAACATTTGTATGCTATACAAGTAAAAGCAGACATTGAAAGCATAATTATTTAAAGAACCGTCATTTTATTCAGTATAAACAGTTTATGTTAGTGTACCATATACATACATTAAAAGATTAAAAACGAACTTATTTTGTCTCCAATGACTATTCTTTAATGCGTATCGAATAACAATACAGCTGTTGTGCAGTTTCAAAGAAATTAATTTTTAAGGTCAAGGTTGCCCAATGGAAAGCTTGTAATAACTTTAGTTAACGAATAAGTTAAAATGTTGATATGTGATTCATGAAATATTCATAACTTCATAGGCATTCACCGTGGCAGTTTTCTAAATATTTCTGATTTTTTTATATTTACGAAATAAACACGTTTGTTATCTATTTCATATTAATTACCTCTCATTAATTTTTCACATTAAAATTAAGATTACATGAATGTAGTTGCTAAATAAGAATTCCAATCAAGGGAAGATTTTTATAATATGAAACTTGATTTCAAAACCATATTTGCTTTGTGTAATTTTGATTTTTGTTATTCTTTCTTTTCTCCATTAGGCAGACCTTACCTTAACTGCCAATTTTCCTCACATGCGTGAACAATCATCTTTTAGACCACGAGTATTGAAAAAAGGAATACATCCGTGACGCCGTGATCAATGGGGGATCGCTATCCGTATAAAGATAAACGACACGTTTGAATAGACGTCTTTAGACACGTTTGAAATCGATCCGTGTTAACCTTTTCCCAAACAATAACGACATTTGACCACTTTGTTGCAGACGACTTTAGTAAACGTTGATGGAAAAGGAGAAATTGATCGTGACGAGCAATTTTTCCTTTTTCCACAATGTTTTCTGGTCTTTCAGAAGATTATTTTCCCATATTAACACAGTTCGAAATGTCGTCTGCAAACTCTTTCAATTCACAAATTTGGCGTTTGGTAAAGGGTTAACACTCCACCACATTAACAAATGCTAATTCTAAATAGTTAATACACACTTATGAAAAAGTCCATACAGTTTATGCAAACTCTTTCAATTTGGGACAGTCGAAAAATTGTTGTTTGGGAAAGGGTTAAGACACGTTCGAAATCGATCCGTGTAAGAATGCCGATGTTATTAATTCTACAGTATGAACTTGAGCGTCATGGATGGATTATTTTATATGGGTTTTACATCACATCAACATTATTTCAGTTATGTAGCGATGCCCAACTCTTAATGATGGAGGAAGACCCCATTCTCAACTACCCATAAGGGCAGGCCAAGGCGGGTAGAACCATCGGCATTCTGTAAGTCAGTCGGGAGACTGCCTCTCATGAAAATCCATATCCCTCTCAGGATTTGAACCCACGTGGAGAGGGGCCATGTGATTTCAAGTTCTGTACTCTAACCACTAGGCCACAGAGGCCCCTATGGATGGGTTACGTTCTAAGCATCACATATATACACAAATTATATTTCGTGTTTGAACAAAACAAAACCTACATTTTATTTGACGAGTACATGGTACATTGTTCACATACAAATATAATCTTGATTTTTGAATAGGTGGTTGAAATAACTTTCCGACATTAATGAATGTCCCTTACAGCATAGCCTGTCTCATCTTTCATCTGTGGCATACAAATCCGACAGTAAACTGCTTTCAGCCTTTGCTCTTATAGAGTAGGTCTACAATCGGTGGCGAGGCCTACATTAGGCGTGCAGTTCACACACCTTCGTATTATTGCAGAATTTTGAAAATTGAAAGTACACGAGTGTACGGTTTGCGTCCAACAAATACGTAAATAATAATAAAAAATAACTCCCACCTCCAAGAAGACTCTTCTCGAATCTCGGCCTTTGAGAAAATACTTTGGGAAAGGCCACTCTGGTAGAAGAAGATGCCTTTATCACAACGTTTCAATTAATGTTACTAATAGAGCAAAGAAATCTGGTTTAGTTTCTAGGAAGCAGTCATCGAGAGTCAATCCAATAAGCTTCATCCTTTCGTCACAATCGTTGTAAAACAAATATGTTTTGACTAGTTTCAACGCAGTTTTCTGCCCATGTTTCGGAAAAAATTGTACAAGATGTTACATTCTGCCATACGGGGCTTTGTGGGTGCTCTGAATTAAAAGCCAGTTCAGTCGATACTTGCAAAAAAAATCGACCTCTTCGTTAGTTTGGCGTTGGCTCATTATGACAAAAGGGAAAAGTGCTCAAGTGAATAATTCTTTATCCCCAAAAAATCAACACACAAAGACACACCGAAAATCAAACATTTAAATCCAACATGAGATGGTCTTTTTAATGATGTGGTCTTTATTATAAGAAGTATTAAAGCGTTTGTACTGTATGCATATGAAACGGGGTAGAGCTATCAAATGGTAAACATATGGTGCATTTTGTGTGTGATTTTCTTCTACGTTTGTTTGTTTTGTTTGATCGTTGTTCTTTAGTTGGACTGCTTATCTAAGGATTAATTGGATCCGAAATCAAACACTGTAAATGCTCCTTTTACACCCCACCACATTAATAATGCTAATTCTTAATAGTTTATACACACTTATGAATAAGTCCATACATTTTATGCAAATGTGCACGACAACCTTTCAATGAATGAACAAAGAAAGAGCGATTGCAGAGTAGAGGATATCGATAAGTTTTGTATACAAGCGCACGTTTTTACACAGTTTTGTCGCTGCAATCTTCCTTCACTTGCCTCTACTTTCTTATAGCATTTCTTAACCCTTTACAAAATGCCAAATTGTGGTAAAATTGGAAAATAATCTTCCGATAGGACAGAAAACATTGTGGGAAAAAGGAAAAACTGATCGTCACGAGATATTTCTCTTTTTCCCACAATGTTTCCTTAAAATGTCTGCAACAAAGTGGTTAACTGTTCCACGGACGCCACCTGACAATTTCAGCGAATATCTTCGGCATTCGCGGAAATCGCCGAGCGACGTCCGTAAACTCTTCGGACGTTTTCGGAATTGGCGACTTTATTAGGGATTATATTCCTTTTAAACTTCTCTGTCTATGTGAATGAACATTACATTAGTTATTTCCATTCTCATACGTCTAATGCATTTAGACGTGAGTAATTAAAAGTCATTTGAATTGACTTGATTAAACGTTCGCCATTTGAAATTTAGAAAGCTCGCAGTCGACAAATGCATGCATTTTAGAATCGGACGAGAGCGTATCTGATACAATCGACACTACTGCTTGCAAAGAACAAGTTGCTCGTATAACCTATTCCTTCTTTTTCGAGAGGTTATATCGAAATGTCACATCTTTTTTTATATTATTTTATCTTCCAAAGTTATTTATGTTTCATCGACTATAAAACGAGTTATTAGAACTTATTCACTCTCGATTCTGCTTCCTGGTACATAACCAGTACTCGCGCCGAATGTGGATTAATGAAAGGTTGCAACGCAGATCCCTTCGCGAACGGAATTCGAACACACGACCGTCGTGTCCAGAGACCGATGCTCTACCCCTAAACCCCTGCCCACCAATCAATACAAAAGTAAAAGGATAATTTCTGGGTAAGGGTTGTTCAGCCTGAGTTACAAATTATTTATTCACAATATATATGAGGCCTCCGGCCCATAATACAAACATATTTTTTACAATATTTCCCTGATATATATGTTACATAATTATTAAAAAGCATTAACATGCAATTTGGAATTAAGTATTTTCTGTTTCAAGAGGTCTGTAGCAGGCATATCGAACATATGTATACAAATATATAAGGGTTGTTCAGCCTGAGTCATGTTCCGTATCACTTGCAAAGCACTATGGCTGTTTATCAGCCCAAATGCTTTGTAAACTATTAAGCGTAACAGCGGCGGATTCTTTATTTCACCAATCCGACTTTTGTCGATCCACAAGTACTTAGCTAGGGCTCTGAAGTGACTTGCCAGAAGTTACTCCTACGAAACCAGAAGTGTCGGTGAGGCTCAAGTCCGGGACATCCAAGTTTTAAGTCTTCCACCTTGCCCTCTGGACCATGCAGGAACCCCCTAATATTTCAGCAGCTCTACTCCACATGCAATACAATGACTTCTTTCTCATATTAATAAGGTTAATTGGTAGGTTATGAAGCAATTTATTTAACCCATTACCAAACAATAATGACATTCAACAACTGTGTCGCAGATGACTCTAGAAAACATCGTGGGTAAAGGAGAAATTGCTCGTGATGAGCAATTTCTCCCTTTCCCACAATGTTTTCTGCCCTATCGGAAGATTAGTTTCCAATTTCATCATATTTTGAAATGTCGTCTGCAAACTCTTTCAGTTTGAGACAGTTGAAAACTTGGCTTTTGGTAAAGTGCTAAATTGATTTTTATGAACTAAAGCAGGGAGTTAATATTGGCCGAGCCAAGCATTTGACCCATAACCAATGTTGCAAGTCATATTGTGAGGGTAAATTAGGTAAAACAACACACTATCCATATATGGCTGAATAATATTTATGTTTATTTTCGAATGCATTATACAAAAAGTAAATATGTACATTGCATAAAAATCTCAAGTAAAAAAGTTTTATCCATTTATCCTGACGATTTGAATGAATGAATGAATGGCGTTTTAAGGCACATTGACGGCTAAGGTCATTTAGAACGCATTATTCAAACAACTTAAAGCAGATGACTTGTAAACAAAATATTGCTTAAACCATCTCCCTTCTGTCTCAATGCTTTTGTTTAGAACCTTGTCGACGATGTAACAGTTATGACATGGATTTCTAGGGATCAGAATTACTAGGCAAGGGCTCTGAAGAGTCTTGCCAAAGGGCACTCTCACAAAACCAGAGGTACAGTTGGGGGCTCAAACATGGGAATAACCTCAAGTTTGAAGACCACCACCTAAACCACTGAGCCATGCAGTACCTCATAGGATATCATTGGTGATGACCACTGATACCTTAAGTTTCCTTAACACACACATACAGAAGCAAAGGAAAACATCAGGGGCCATATAAAAGTAGTTTATATTATCAAATAGTCATATTTTGTGATAAATGCTAATATAAAGAAATCAATGATATTAGTATGGATTTTACAGCGAGTCAACATTATTTCATTTATGTTGGCATGCCCGGTCCATAATGATGAAGACAGACCCCATACATAACTGCTCAAAAAGCCTGGTCAAGCCAGGTAGAGACATTGGTCTCTCAAGAAAATCTAAATGCCATCAGTGTGGTTTAAACCGGCAGGGGGAGGGGCCATTTGATTTCGAGTTCTGTAATCTAACAACTGGGCTACACAACCATTTAAGTCATTCACATGCTGCATTTAAAGACAAAACAGGGGCCTCCGTGGCCTAGTGGTTAGAGTACAGAACTTGAAGGCACATGGCCCCTCTCCGCGTGGGTTCAAATCCTGATAGGGATATGGATTTTCATGAGAGGCAGTCTCCCGACTGACTTACGGAATGCCGATGGTTCTACCCGCCTTGACCAGCCCTTATGGGCAGTTGAGTATGGGGTCTTCCTCCATCATTAAGAGTCGGGCATCGCTACATAACTGAAATAGACCTAATGTGATGTAAAACCCATTAAAAAAAAAAAAAAAAAGACAAAACAACTAAACAAATTAAACCAAAGAACCAAGTGTAGTGAGGACCCACACCACAGAGGATGAAATCAAGAAGACAGCAAAGAAAAATAAACGTTACCGTCATAATATACAGCAAAACAAAGCGAGTAAATCCGAACTATATTCTTAGTTCCAAGAAGGTATTAGTCCGCACAGTGAATGCGGATGTTTAATGAGTAATTGGGGTCTGGTGCAAGTTTATATATCGATAAACTGGCAGCCCTCAAAACGTGGTATATATGTAAATTCAATGGATCAACATGCTATTAGTCCAATAAACGCTTAGTCTGACCTTCATATAATCTAGATTCATAAATCATACATTTCATCAAACGTATTAACTCTTTCCCAAACAATAACGACATTTGACTGCTTTGTTGCAGACGACATTAGAAACATTGTGGGAAAAGGATAAATTAATTGCTTGTAACGAGCAATTTCTCCTTTTCCCACAAGGTTTTCTACTCTATCTGAAGAATATGTTTTTCTGTCCTATCAGCAAATTATTTTTCAATTTCATTACATTTTGAAATGTTGTCTGCAAACTCTTTGAATTTGGGACAGTCCAAAATTTGTTGTTTGGGAAGGGGTTAAGGGGTTTTGAGATCAAATAGGTCGATTCCTGATATACCCTGAATTGGTTCATAAATACTGAATATTGAGATATATACAGTGACATTGCTTCTTTATAGAGTTTTTTTTAAATAGAGGTTTTGAGATCAAATAGAGGTTATTCATAGAGATTTTGAGAACACTGAAATACCCTATAATGTTTCCGAAATACTGAACGTTGAGAGTTGTGCAGTGACATTAAATTGGTTTACAGAGGTTTCCCGAATCTCGGCCTTTGAGAAAATACTTTGGGAAAGGTCACCCTGGTAGAAGAAGATGCCTTTATCACAACGTTTCCATTAATGTTACTAATAGAGCAAAGAAATCTGGTTTAGTTTCTAGGAAGCAGTCATCGAGAGTCAATCCAATAAGCTTCAAGCTTTCGTCACAATCGTTGTAAAACAAATATGTTTTGACTAGTTTCAACGCAGTTTTCTGCCCATGTTTCGGAAAAATTGTGCAAGATGTTACATTCTGCCATACGGGGCTTTGTGGGTGCTCTGAATTAAAAGCCAGTTCAGTCGATACTTGCAAAAAAAAGATCGACCTCTTCGTTAGTTTGGCGTTGGCTCATTATGACAAAAGGGAAAAGTGCTCAAGTGAATAATTCTTTATCCCCAAAAAATCAACACACAAAGACACACCAAAAATCAAACATTTAAATCCGACATGAGATGGTCTTTTTAATGATGTGGTCTTTATTATAAGAAGTATTAAAGCGTTTGTACTGTATGCATATGAAACAATAAGCTACGGGGTAAAGCTATGTTCTCAAATGGTAAACATATGGTGCATTTTGTGTGTGATTTTCTTCTACGTTTGTTTGTTTTGTTTGATCGTTGTTCAACGCCCTTTAGTTGGAATGCTTATCTAAGGATTAATTGGATCCGAAATCAAACACTGTAAATGCTCCTTTTACACCCCACCACATAAATAATGCTAATTCTTAATAGTTTATACACACTTATGAATAAGTCCATACATTTTATGCAAATGTGCACGACAACCTTTCAATGAATGAACAAAGAAAGAGCGATTGCAGAGTAGAGGATATCGATAAGTTTTGTATACAAGCGCATGTTTTTACACAGTTTTGTCGCTGCAATCTTCCTTCACTTGCCTCTACTTTCTTATAGCATTCCTTAACCCTTTACAAAATGCCAAATTGTGGTAAAATTGGAAAATAATCTTCCGATAGGGCAGAAAACATTGTGGGAAAAAGGAAAAACTGATCGTCACGAGATATTTCTCTTTTTCCCACAATGTTTCCTTAAAATGTCTGCAACAAAGTGGTTAACTGTTCTACGGACGCCACCTGACGATTTCAGCGAATATCTTCGACATTCGCGGAAATCGCCGAGCGACGTCCGTAAACTCTTCGGACGTTTTCGGAATTGGCGACTTTATTAGGGATTATATACCTTAAACGTCTCTGTCTATGTGAATGAACATTACAGTAGTGTATAACCATTCTCATACGTCTAATGCATTTAGACGTGAGTAATTAAAAGTTATTTGAATTGATTTGATTAAACGTTCGCCATTGGAAATTAAGAAAGCTCGCAGTCGACAAATGCATGCATTTTAGAATCGGACGAGAGCGTATCTGATACAATCGACACTACTGCTTGCAAAGAACAAGTTGCTCGTATAACCTATTCCTTCATTTTCGAGAGGTTATATCGAAATGTCACATCTTTTTTTATATTATTTTATCTTCTAAAGTTATTTATGTTTCATCGACTATAAAACGAGTTATTAGAACTTATTCACTCTCGATTCTGCTTCCTGGTACATAACCAGTACTCGCGCCGAATGTGGATTAATGAAAGGTTGCAACGCAGATCCCTCCGCGAACGGAATTCGAACACACGACCGTCGTGTCCAGAGACCGAGGCTCTACCCCTAAACCACTGCCCTCCAATCAACACAAAAGTAAAAGGATAATTTCTGGGTAAGGGTTGTTCAGCCTGAGTCATGTTCCGTATCACTTGCAAAGCACTATGGCTGTTTATCAGCCCAAATGCTTTGTAAACCATTAAGCGTAACAGCGGCGAATTCTTTAATTTACCAATCCGACTTTTGTCGATCCACAAGTACTTAGCTAGGGCTCTGAAGTGACTTGCCAAAAGTTACTCCTACGAAACCAGAAGTGTCGGTGAGACTCAAGTCCGGGACATCCAAGTTTTAAGTCTTCCACCTTGCCCTCTGGACCATGCAGGAACACCCTAATATTTCAACAGCTTTCCTCCACATGCAATACAATGACTTCTTTCTCATATTAATAAGGTTAATTGGTAAGTTATGAAGCAATTCATTTAACCCATTACCAAACAATAACGACATTTAACAACCGTGTTGCAGATGACTCTAGAAAACATCGTGGGGAAAGGAGAAATTGCTCGTGATGAGCAATTTCTCCCTTTCCCACAATGTTTTCTGCCCTATCGGAAGATTATTTTCCAATTTCATCATATTTTGAAATGTCGTTTTGAAACTCTTTCAGTTTGAGACAGTTTAAAAACTTGGCTTTTGGTAAAGTGTTAAATTGATTTTTATGAACTAAAGCAGGGAGTTAATATTGGCCGAGTCAAGCATTTGACCCATAACCAATGTTGCAAGTCATATTGTGAGGGTAAATTAGGTAAAACAACACATTATCCATATATGGCTGAATAATATTTATGTTTATTTTCGAATGCATTATACAAAAAGTAAATATGTACATTGCATAAAAATCTCAAGTAAAATAGTTTTATCCATTTATCCTGACGACTTGAATGAATGAATGAATGGCGTTTTAAGGCACATTGACGGCTAAGGTCATTTAGAACGCATTATTCAAACAACTTAAAGCAGATGACTTGTAAACAAAATATTGCTTAAACCATCTCCCTTCTGTCTCAATGCTTTCGTTTAGAACCTTGTCGACGATGTAACAGTTATGACATGGATTTCTAGGGATCAGAATTACTAGGCAAGGGCTCTGAAGAGTCTTGCCAAAGGGCACTCTCACAAAACCAGAGGTACAGTTGGGGCTCAAACATGGGAATAACCTCAAGCTGGAAGACCACCACCTAAACCACTGAGCCATGCAGTACCTCATAGGATATCATTGGTGATGACCACTGATACCTTAAGCTTCCTTAACACACACATACAGAAGCAAAGGAAAACATAAGGGGCCATATAAAAGTGGTTTATATTATCAAATAGTCATATTTTGTGATAAATGCTAATATAAAGAAATCAATGATATTAGTGTGGATTTTACAGTGAGTCAACATTATTTTATTTATGTTGGGATTCCCGGGTACCGTTTTACTGAACAGTTTACGCTTAAGATTTGGTCCATAATGATGAAGGAGGACCCCATACATAACTGCTCAAAATGCCTGGTCAAGCCAGGTAGAGACATTAGTCTCTCAAGAAAATCTAAATGCCATCAGTGTGGTTTAAACCGGCAGGGGAAGGGGCCATTTGATTTCGAGTTCTGTAATCTAACAACTGGGCCACACAACCATTTAAGTCATTCACATGCTGTATCTAAAGACAAAACAGGGGCCTCCGTGGCCTAGTGGTTAGAGTACAGAACTTGAAATCACATGGCCCCTCTCCGTGTGGGTTCAAATCCTGAGAGGGATATGGATTTTCATGAGAGGCAGTTTCCCGACTGACTTACGAAATGCTGATGGTTCTACCTTGACCAGCCCTTATGGGCAGTTGAGTATGGGGTCTTCCTCCATCGTTAAGAGTCGGGCATCGCTACATAACTGAAATAATGTGATGTAAAACCCATAAAAAAAATAAAAAAAAAAGACAAAACAACTAAACAAATTAAACCAAAGAACCAAGTGTAGTGAGGACCCACACCAAAGAGGATGAAATCAAGAAGCAAAGAAAAATAAACGTTACCGTCATAATATAGAGCAAAACAAAGCGAGTAAATCCGAACTATATTTTTAGTTCCAAGAAGGTATTAGTCCGCACAGTGAATGCTTAATATTTAATGAGTAATTGGGGTCTGGTGCAAGTTTATGTATCGATAAACTGGCAGCCCTCAAAACGTGGTATATATGTAAATTCAATGGATTAACATGCTATTAGTCCAATAAACGCTTAGTCTGACCTTCATATAATCTAGATTCATAAATCATACATTTCATCAAACGTATTAACTCTTTCCCAAACAATAACGACATTTGACTGCTTTGTTGCAGACGACATTAGAAACATTGTGGGAAAAGGATACTAAATTAATTGCTTGTAACGAGCAATTTCTCCTTTTCCCACAAGGTTTTCTACTCTATCTGAAGAATATGTTTTTCTGTCCTATCAGCAAATTATTTTTCAATTTCATTACATTTTGAAATGCTGTCTGCAAACTCTTTGAATTTGGGACAGTCCAAAATGTGTTGTTTGGAGAGGGGTTAAGAGGTGGGACAGTCCAAAATTTGTTGTTTGGGAAGGGGTTAAGAGGTTTTGAGATCAAATAGGTCGATTCCTGATATACCCTGAATTGGTTCATAAATGCTGAATATTGAGATATATACAGTGACATTGCTTCTTTATAGAGTTTTTTCAAAATAGAGGTTTTGAGATCAAATAGAGGTTATTCATAGAGATTTTGAGAACACTGAAATACCCTATAATGTTTCCGAAATACTGAACGTTGAGAGTTGTGCAGTGACATTAATGGTTTACAGAGGTTTCCTTTCAGAGGTTTTGCACCAAATAGAGGTTTTCTTTTAAATAGAGGTTTTGAGATAAAATAGCTTAATCCCTGAAAAACCCTTTATGTTTAACAAAATTCTGAACATTGAGAGTTATACAGTGAGATTAATGGTTTATAGAGGTTTCTTCCCAGAGGTTTTGACACCAAATAGAGTTTTTTTTTTAAAATAGAGGTTTTGAGATAAAATAGTTTGGTCCCTGAAATTTCTTATATGTTTCTGAAATACTGAACATTGACAGTTACACAGTGACATTAATGGTTTAAAAAGGTTTCCTTCCAGAGTTTTTTTTACCAAATAGAGGTTTTTTTTAAATAGAGGTTTTGAGATAAAATTGGTCAATCCCTGAATTACCCTGAATGTGTTCTGAAATACTGAAAATTGAAAGATATGTACAGTATAATTACTCGCTTGTCTTACATCCTTTATGGGAAAAACAGACAATTTAATACAGTGCTACCCATAAAAACCGCTCTTTTGTACACTGGCAAAAACAACATGAAAAAAAGTTATGAAAGGTAACAACGCTTCAGCTAAACCCTTACTCAACTTTGTCTCTTTCAATTTACAATCTATTTTAAAAATGATGTTTTATAAATAACAGGTTTAGTTTGACAATACTTATTTAACAATCTTACATGGATTTAACATCGTAACAACATTATTCAGTTATGTTGCGTAGCCACAGTTCATAATGAAGGAGGGAATCCCCAGACTAAACTGAATATCAGGGCTTATCAAGGCGGGTAAAACCATTGATATTCTGTGAGTTAAGCAGGAAACTGTCTCTATTGGAGTTCAAATGACATGTTCAACAATCCTATACATTCAAATCAGTTATAATATCCCCAAAAGGATAAACAGAATAAGCATACACACCAGATAACTCTGGGGCAGATTGTACATGTTGTTTGGACTTGTCTTAACCCATTACCAAACAATAAAGACATTTCACCAGTTTGTTGCAGTCGACTCTGGAAAACATTGTGTGAAAAGGAGAAATTGCTCATAACAAGCAATTTTTCCTTTTCCCACAATGGTTTCTGCCCTATCAGATGATTATTTTTCAATTTCATCACATTTTGAAATTTTGTCTGCAAACTCTTTCAATTTGGGACAGTCGAAAATTTGGTGTTTGGTAAAGTGTTAAGCTTGAATACACATTGGTGTCTGCTCCCATATTAAAGGCACATAAAAGGAGATAAGTAGAAATAAATTACTAAAAAAGTATATTATTATTTTCATAAAAGTCATGACAATTAATTTAGGAATGCAATGAGACCCGATTAAATAGACTCCTTTAACATAAGTTATCTTGTGCTTGAAATATAGTAGTCTCCAATTCAATCATGTTTATCAACAACATGTTTGTTTACATATTCAAAATAACGAATTCTGATTGGTCGGTTCAAACATTTGCGTATCAACTGTCAATGTCTGGGGTAAAGAATCACACAATTAAACTGGTCAATCTGGGTTAATTTTTGTTGGCTTTCATGTTTAAGTTGTGCTGATGAGTTTTTTTGGTGATAACTATTTGAATCTGACCAAAAGTTTACCAATTGATATAGTTTTATATAGCATTAATCTCCTTTTATGTGCCTTTTAAGAAAAAAAAAGTACAGTAGAATATCTATACCTCAAACTTCTTAGTCTAAGTTGTTGAGTTCCTCTATACATAGAAGTAAATACAAAGCCCCATTATCATTTGTTCAATTTCTTTATATTCAATACATCCAACTCACTGTATGTCAAACAATTTTATGAGGTCCTTTGAACTTTGAGGTATAGACATTCGACTGTAGATGTATTCTATTATCAAACAAAATCATAAAAAATAGCTTTAGAAATATAGATTTCTCCTATTTCTTAAACCCATTCCTTCACGTGTTTATAAATAAATGGTCCAAATTGACAGCAAAAGCTGACAAAAAAAAAATACTATGGAAAAACATGGATTTCTTTGTAGTACTGTTTTTCTGTAGAAACCATTGTGACGAAAGGATGAATTGCTCATAATGAGCAATTCATCTTTTAGTCACAATGGTTTCTAGAGACTGAGACAGAAAATAGATTGAGTTATTATGGCGTAAGGGGTTTAATCCATTCCCAAACAATAACAACTTTTGACCATTTTGTTGCAGACGACGAGCAAATTTTCCTTTTCCCACAATGCTTTCTGCCCTATCAGAAGATTATTTTCCAATTTCATCACATTTTGAATTTTTGTCTGCAAACTCTTTTAATTTGGGACAGTTGAAGATTTGGCGTTTGGTAAAGGGTTAAGAAAGCAGTCTAAGCTAAACTGGCATACACAATACTTCCTACCATCTGTGAGTATTCTCTTCCTGTCATTAGTGCTTGGGACCGATGTCTAGGTGCCATATGACATTTGTTATATTTGGCACTTACCTTTTATAATACACAATCATATTAAAAATCAAGTAGTCATAAGAACGTACAGTCATATAAAGTCCTGTATACATGTATATGATTCTCTACTTGTTAACAATAACTGTTTTATGACATGGAATCTCTGCTTTGTTTCCTGTTTTTTTTTTGTATTTTAACTTAATTTTTTGTCATGTTATTAGAATGCATTAGAAAACAGGATAAATAGAATGGATGGTTGGTGTCTTTGGATAGGAAATGTCATTAGGCTCAGATTTGAATTGTTATTCGATTCCGATCTGCTCATTTAATATTAATCCAACACCTTGCCAAATAACATTTCCGATCCAAGACACCAACCATATATTTTAATACATATCTAATGGTAAGGTGATTGTATATAACACCACCTTTTCTCATCTTGTGTGTTTTGCAACTATCAATAACGCTTTGAAAACTTTCTGCTGACAAATGCTAACTAAATTGATAGAGTACTGTAATTATAACCTACAAACTGAGCAGGATATTCATTTAAGTCAACATTGCCTCTGTATGACAACTCTGATGTGAGCTATATATATATTACCATAGAATTCTGTGAAAAAGAAAACAGTAATACTCAGATAAGACTCAGGAAATGCCCATTTAACCCTTTCCCAAACGACAAATTTTCGACTGTCCCAACTTGAAAGAGTTTGCAGATGACATTTCAAAATGTGATGATTTGAAAAGTATTCTTCAGATAGAGCAGAAAACCTTGTGGGAAAAGGAGAAAGTGCTTGCCAAGAGTAATTTCTTCTTTTCCCACAATGTTTTCCAGAGTCGTCTGCATCAAAGTGGTTAAATGTCGTCGTTGTTTGGTAATGGGTTAACTAAACATCTCATCACAGAAATTATTACAAGGCATATAGTATGGCACACACATCTCACAATTTTCAATTAATTCTCATGAAATGCGTTTCGTGACAGCCTGTCCTTCTTAGTCCAGTCTGTTTATTGGTGAACATACAACCCCCATGCCACATTCGGAAAAAGTACCGCCGAAATCCAGCCTCATAGAGGCCACGTAAAGTTTGTAACCACGACCGGTATTCGTCCGTGTTTCTCCGGTAGAATATTGTGTGAAACTCAATCACCAACATCGTGACGTTGGCCCGCTGAAAACTTTTCGCTTCTACCATCTGTTTAAGTGACGCCCACTCTGCTCCCTCTGCATCGATCTTCAATAGGTTCACTTGGCGCTGAAAACAATTAGTCAATACAAATGACAAGTTTTGGCCATTTGGTCCTTATATCACATCAGCAATATTTCTTTACACAGACATTTGCCCTCTTTTTGTACATGAAGAAGTTTGATAGTAGTAACGAAAACAGTTAGATCTACAATCAAAAACAGCTTTTTAACCCTTATAGTGTTGGAACCAACTTCATGCTTATGCAAACAGGTTAGATCCAGGCCAGCCACCAAGTAAATTGTAGGCTGGCATGTGATCTAAACTGCTTGCTACTCTGAGTATCTCCTCCCACATCAAAATTAAGCAGAAATGTAAGGTTATGAAAAGCAAATGACAAAAAAAAATATTCTTAATAAATTTCCCAGCATTCTTAGAGTAAATATGCCTCTTTTCTGAACCTCTGTCTCTTCCCTTTCTTACATTAGACTGGAAACCGGTCTCTCAGCAGAATTCTGGCTCATGTACAGAGGGAACAAAAACAGCACACTGTGAGATGAACGTTTACTGATTCAAAGTTTGCCATGAGACTGTTTCCTTTATTCAATGGCGATCAAGATCATTTGAAAATGATACTTTGACAAACTTTTCGATACAAGTCTGATAAAGGGATGTCTGCTTTAATTACATGCTAATTAATTAATCGGAGAAAACAACCATGTATGTTGTTACTTCTTGTTGTTATTTTTGCATATAAGAATATTGCATTCTGTGATATCAAATCACAAAGAATTTAAAGGCTGCCCTTTGTCTGTCTTGCAGGACAAAGTGGTGACAGTAGACAGCGGGAACCAGTTTATACTTACATTATCGTGATGCAGCAAATTGCGTATAGTATCAAACGTTTTAATGTTCAGGGTCCCTTTGACAATTTCGTTTTTACCGCCGATACCAAATTTATGGAAATGAACCAGTTCTGCATGCTGGTGGTCCTTCTGAGTGTCACTGTAAAGGTAAACATTGGTTTATCTCAGTTAACCTTCATGCAAGTTTGGGTGCAACTTCTCTTTTTTTAATGTTGAATACCTATATACTGTCATTTTAAAAAACGCATTTTGTCATCACGATTACTTTGGTAGGTCTTCGTAAATATCGTTCAGGGTCTGGAAATATTTGGTTCGCTGCGAATAGTTTCTGCCCAGACCAAGGTTAACCAAGAACGACACAAGTAATCAGACGGTAGATTCCAACAACAGGATAAATTGATTGATATGAGGATTTTTTTTCCTTTCTCACAATGGTTTCTCATGTATATTGGTGCAGGTTCATCAAATTGATATTTTTTAAAACTACTGCTATTTCATATATGTATTTCAGCACAACAGGCATATTTTAACAGATTTACTACACATCTGTACTAGACATCTCTAAATGAACATGGGGATTTGCTCAGCATAATCATTAATACAAAAAAGGAAATCTTTCAAAATAAAATATATTCAACATCACAAAAGGGCAGTCGCCCCTCATCCCCTCACTTCAACCCCATTAACTGAATAGAAACTTTTGTCATTACCTTCAAACTCTTAACCACCTGCAGACGACTTTTTTTACCTGAAGCAGATGACTTTATTTAGGTTTTCTTAGGGTTGGTTCCCAGCACAGGTCCTCTAGGGTCCTCTTCGCCAGGCTCGTTATTTTCATTAATTGTATTTATCCTACATCCTACACTTTAGAAAAGTTTTGTAAACATATGGAAAACCTTTCAGTTCTGCTGTTGTAATATGTGAATAAATTGAAAAAAACATTGTGGCAATAGGAGAAATGGCTCAATGGCTTGTAACAAGCAATTTCTCCTTTTGCCATAATGCTTTTTCGAAGTCATCTGGGACAAGACGCAAAATTGTGGCGATAGGTGGTAATGTGTTAAATGAATATATTCTATATCATATTATTCAACCAAATATTGATTATTTGATAGTTTGTGTCTGTGTCATGATTCATAACTGAGTGAGCAATATGTTTGCATAAAACATGTTTCATATATTTAGATTTATTGACAGGGGATGGGGGGGGGTGAGAGGGATTGAGAGGTTGGTTGGGGAGTAGTGAGGCATCAATGTGGGGGAAGACGATGGCAACTTCTTCCTTTTTCGCAATATTGTACTTTTTCCAAAGTTGTCATTAGTACAAACTTTTACTTATTTTGAAAAGTATCAAGTATCTATAGAGTGATTCAAAAAGTGGAGACCACTTTATACTTACTCTGGGTCAAAGGAATGAACTTCACATTTATAGTAAAACGCCAGTCCGTCATCCAAGGAATAATCCTTTCTGTTTCTATAAAACAAAATAAAATGTCATCAGATGTAAAGCAAGAACAGCCATCATTAGTTGTTGGCTTTCATCACGAACCGGATTTTAAATCATCTTAAATCTTTAATTGATTCACTGATCATGATCAAAACAAAAGAGTCTTTGATAATAAAAAAGCCCTCTTTGTCCGTTATTTGGTACAATAAACTGCAAAACTGGATAAAATTAGTTATAAATAATGAAACAACATGTTAAAACATAGCAAAACACCACATAATCATGACAATATAATACCTGTATTATTAATTATCTTTGTTTCAAAGTGGTATCTTCACAACTTGTGTAGCACACAAGTTGTCTTCATTGTTTACATTCCAGCTTAGACTTAAGGTAATGATTAGAGCTCGTAAAAAGAGCGGTGGTCACCTGATTAGATAAGTCATGACATGTACACAAAAAAACTGTCACTTACCAAACACAATAAATGAAAATATTCAAAATCGAGAACTTCTCCAATTTCATTGGTCCTTGACATTTAACCAAATTTACCCCAATAAGTTTCAGCTGATCTTGTTTAATTGTTTATTGTTAACAAACTTTATTATCTTAGCCCTTTAAAAAGCATCATATTGTAATGTGTATCGGGTCCCTCTCGGAGTAAAACCATCGTGGGTCACCCATCCAGGTACTTGCCACTAAGTATGTTGCTTAACTTCGAGAGAAAGCCAACCACTCTACCGAATCACACATAAAAGCTGGCTTCTACAGCGAGACTGTAGAAGTAGTATTTATACATAAACCCTATTACCGTCACAATATGAACATGCAACCGCAACAGCTACCCTTTAAAAGGGAATTCAACATATTCCTATGTTAATTGTCAACTATTATAGAATTTACACAGTTTTACCGTAACCAAGCACAAGAATTACTTTAACTTACCCAAATGAGTAGGCAAGACAATTCTCTTTTGGCATTCCCGTTTCACAGATGTGGTATCCACCATCAAGCTCATCTCCAATGTGTCTTTGTCTGGGGCAGAGAATCTCTATAGTCTCTTGGTATCTGAAATAGTATATGTATCTTATCAATATGGGTTTTATGCTGTTTCAACAGTTTTTATCAATTATATAGCACTTAAAGTTAATACAATTCTTTTTTCTTTCATCTGCTGTTGCTTTTAAATTGGACCAGTCACCATAATCCATATGGGATTACGGGTAAAGATTACCTACCTAAAGAAAAGTTCCTCAAGCTCTGCGTGAGACATGGCATTGAGGACTGCATCCGATGGTACAAATATGCGACCTTCGTTGTTAATGTATTTAGTGGTGTCATATTTCTGAAAGAAAAAATACAACAATCATTTCCTAATGCATATACAGTGAACCCTCGTTTATCCGGACACCGATTATCCGGATGTCTCGCAATCCGAACAAAATTGTAAGGGAACGGAATTATTGGACCAGTTTATTGCAGACGACTTTTGAAAACATTGTGGGTAAAGGAGAAATTGCTCGTGACGAGCAATTTCTCCTTTTCCCACAATGTTTTCTGCCATAACAGAAGATTATCTTATAAGTATACACCGCTCATACAGACCGTTTATGTCTTAATGTGAATAAGAACATGCTCTGCTTCATTAGTCCGGATTATTCGGTAAACCGGACATTTTGTTGGGAACGGACGTGTTCGGATAAACGAGGGTTCACTGTATTCATTCAATCGTCAAAGTACATTTTTTTTCAGTTCTATATTATTTAAATGTCAAAGATATTTAACAAAACACAACAGTACATTAAACAATCACAACATAAATCATTCGTAGCATTCAATTCATCTTTTTCTAAATCTTTTACTGTTTGTTTATTCACTTATCTATTGTTTAATAAACTTTGTAGAACTGTAATGTCTTTTCATTGTGATGAATCTTTTATTTTAAAAAGATTCAATCCTGACTTTGTGAGACAGTCCTTTCAAGATTGTGTCAACAATCTTTGATACATATTACAGATTTCCTTGGATTCACAAGTACCGGTACTAAGAATAGGTCTCTGAAAAGCAAAGCAGAGAAAAACCGTCATTAGATGATAAGTATACTTGTTCTTATAAACATACCGCATACACTCTGTCACTTCCAACTACTTGTGTGGACGAAACATGTCTGGGTGACCCAGGACCAGAATGCAACAGGAGCACCAAAATTACGAAGAGCAAAGCCGCGAGGCCTATCAGCAAGTATCTCGTTGGAATTCGACGCAGCATGGCTACCATAGTAGAGACTGTGGACGAACTTCCCTCTGTAAATAAGTATAACACTGCTAGACTTGGCTTACGCAGTTTGTAGGAATCTATTTGGAGAGGGTACTAATAAGAGATAAAGAGAGAGCAACCAGCAGAAAAGACAAAGGGGGACAGAGAAACACAAAGAGATAGACAAAGAGATAGACAGAAAGATAAAAAGAGAGGCCGAGAGAAAGAGACAGAGAGACAGAGACAGAGTTAAGGAGGGGTGGAGGGGGGAGAGACAGACAGACAGACACACAAAAAGACAGAAATGGAGAAAGAGGTAGTCAGATAGACAGACAGAGAGAGAGGAAAAGAGAGAGGAGGGAGGGAAGGATAAATGGAGGGAAAGGGGAGAGAGAGAGTTAGACAGAGAGAGGAGAAAAACACAAGCAGAGAGAGAGAGATACAGAGAGAGAAGGGAGAGAGAGAGGGAGAGAGAGGAGGGAGGGAGAGAGAGAAAGACAGAGAGACAGACAGAGAGAGCGAGAGAGAGAGAGAGAGAGAGAGAGAGAGAGAGAGAGAGAGAATGAGAGAATGAGAGAGAGAATGAGAGAAGGGAGAGAGAGATAGAAAGAGAGAGAAAGAGGGAGACAGAGAGAGAGAGACAGAGAAAGAGAGAGAGAGAGAGAGAGAGAGGGAGAGAGGAGAGAGAGAGATAGAAAGAGAGAGAGAGGGGGAGAGAAAAGAGAGAGGGAGAGAGAGAAAAGAGAAAGAAAGAGGGAGACAGAGAGAAAGAGAGAGAGAGAGAGAGAGAGAGAGAGAGAGAGAGAGAGAGAGAGAGAGAGAGAGAGAGAGAGAGAGAGAGAGAGAGGAGGGGAGGGGAGGGGAGGGGAGGGGAGGGGAGGGACGGACGCACGGACGGAGGGACTACTAAATATAGTATTTCAGTGGCCAATGTGTTTGGATTTCATCCGGACTATGGACTATCCGAAATAGTCTAAAGCAGATTGACTGATTCATTTGTTATGGAGACGATATCAATCCGAGCTTTACAAGCTAAAACTAATCAATGTAATTATTAAATTTCACACATTTTTAAAAAAAATGTTCGTTCAAGTAATTAATGATTCAAGTTTATGTTTAAGAAAGACAACACAACGTACCTTGATTCGATCGATCTACCTTCGAAAACATGACATAGTGGATACACGCAGGTGCTTGTGTGAACAGGTATCTCGATATCGGGTATATCACCTCATCAATATTCATAATCTAAGTCACGCCCAGTACCTGTACTCCGCCTCATTAATATTCATTGTGACGGATCCGGTGGCCCATAAAAATCGAACACATCGTGGAAAAAGTGTGTGCAATTATTGAAATATTTGATGTCTCCGATGGATGTGTTATTTATCTTATTCTATATATTAAGAAAAAAAGTGTGTTTACGAAAACATCCCCCAAATAAAAAAATTGAGTAGGTGGACTAGGGAAATATTCTCTCTATCTATTTTCTTTTTATTTTGAAGTTTGGGTTAAGAAATAAGAATTATCAAATTCGTTTCTTTTATTTTTAACGACAACCCCAATATCAACTACATGCATTTGTCACGTTCGTAGAACGTTTATGCAAATAAGGGAACGGATAACCATTGTTGTAGAAAACGCGCTGGTATGTATAGGCCTAACCGCTCAGTGTTACTGTAAGACAGTGTTTTTCACCGATCGGATGTGTTTGTGTCTTTGAGAGGTTCATTTGCTCGGTTCGTTAAATTGGTGGCAGCGGTGGGATCAAGACTTCTCCTTCTATCGGAGTTGCCTTTTCCACGTATTTCCTCAATCGGAACTACCCGGGTATTCCCGTGAGCTATGAAATACGTTTTCTTTGGATAAACCCGATGAGTTCAGATTGGTATTTCCCTAGGGTCAAGACTCGGGACGAGTCTTCCCGGAGGTGGGTGAACTTTATGAAACGTTCGTTTCACGTTTATGCAAATTAGGGAACGATTAACCTAATGTATTGTTGTAGGGAACATGCTGGTATGTATCATTCGGAACACCTCGGCCATTTCTAAAATAACCTCGGAGGTAATGGGGAGCCATTTTTGAAAGTAGGTCAGCAACGAAGGGCCAATCGTATCAACTCGGCAATCCCCGTCACCAGTCGGGGATTGCCGAAAAGAGCCGATTGACAAAATATGAAACAAAGATGTGTTGATATGATCATATTCAATGAAAAGGGTAAAAAAACCATTCAATTGTGATATATAACCAATTTGTGTGTATTTAAATACATATTTAGTGCCTGTGTGCATTTTGCGTTAGCCGCCGGAAATAAGGCGAATTGCCCCAGGATTTCTGGTGTATTCATGTACTGCCTACGAGGTATATCTACCGACTTGTTACGGGGATTGCCGAGTAGATACGATTGGGTATGTATAGGCCTATATATAAGCAACACCACTGCTCGATCAGTGTACGACAGTGTTTTTTACTGATCGGATGTGTTTGTGTCCGCTTTGAGAGGTTCATTTGCTCGGTTCGTCACACATTCTTACTCTTTCACACCTCGAGCAAGCGACCTTAGAAATGAACGTGACAAATTGCTTGAATGCTTAATGATTGTCTTTTGTCCTTTCTTTCAATTTGAAATAGTCATTTCATTTTACTAATGCCCGGTGGACTTGGTTAAGCTATCTTGAAGGTTATAGTATTAAAACCCGTCAAGGAAACTGGCAACGTCTTTTTACTGGATCTATATAATAATGTTAGAGTCGAATGGCCTTAGGTAGGTAGGGTCGAGCAAAGACCTTACACACTGCCCACTATGTCCGTTGTCATGTAGGGCAGCAAAAAAGTATGTCCACTCCTCTCTGTCTTTTGCCTTTCTTTTAATTGTTCCCCAGGAGTGGTTGAAAATTTTCATTTCTCCTTTCACAGTCCGTCGCCGTGTATTCTCTGGTGGGCCTCGTTTCAATTTTTCGTCTGGTGTCCAGTGAAGAACTGTTATGGGGACTGAGCAATTTTCTCTTCTATACAGTGGGCGACAGTAGTGCAGAGGTAGGTAGAGTGTCGGCCTGTTGTACCGACGGTTCCGGGTTCGAATGCCCGTTATGTGAGGTGAACATTTCCGATACTAACCCACAAACCAGCGCGAGTATTGGTTTATTATCCAGGAAGCAGTTATCGAGAGTGGCTTTGAACAAGCTTAAAGTTTCCTTCCCAATCGATGTAAAACAATAAGGTAAGGTAAATATTATAACGTGCCCAATCCATATCAGCGATTTCTAAGAAATATTGTGGCATATGGTTGCACTGGTCCAATACGTTTCCATTGTTTATTAATTTTGGTCAGAAAATACACATGGTTCTTATAAGGCTTTTAATGTGGAATGTCAATAGTTTCAAAGATCTAATAGTTGTTAAATAGCTATTTTCTTGAGTTGTTACACAGCAATATGTCACTGGTTCAAGTTTTCATAATTTTTTCCTTATTTCTAAGACTGAACATCAATTTATTTACCAAAGATTACATCGAACACGAAAATGCGACACTAAAATATAACAGTAAAGAATACAACACAGTTTCCGCAATAGCACATACTACCTACATCTTTGTCATTACAGCTTCAATACTGAATTCTTTGCGACATGGTGCATTCGTCTCTTACCACTGAGCAATTGTATTCCTTTTTTTCTTTTATACGAGTGGACAACATATGAGTAAAATAAAAAGAGATATGCACAATACTGAGATAAAAATTACTATAATCATATAAGTTGCAATAATGTCTATGGTATGCCTGGAATATGGTTAAAAACAGCAAATCCCACTAACACACCACTGAGTACGACATGATGATGCATTCGTCTCTCACCACTGTGCAATCGCGTTCTCTTTTTCTTTTATTCGAGAGGACAAAGTAGGAGTAAATTGAAAAGAGATATGCACAATACTGATAGAAATTACTATGATCAAATAAGTTGTACTAACTTCGGTGATATAAATAGGGTTAAAACAGTGTATAACGCAAAATCCACAAACACACCACTGAATCATTGTGTTTGAGTGGAAAAAATGTGAGTACATTAAAAAGAGAACTGCACAATAATGATAAAGATACTATGATCATAAAAGATGCAATAACATTCGTGATATGACTGAAATACTGTTAAACCGAATATATTCAACCCCGACCGATGTTTACCGAAAACGCCAGAAGTAGGGCCTAATCTGACGAAAGAATGAGTTTCTAAATGGCGGATTATCTATCGGTATTCTAACTTTAATACTGCATGAAAAGCCCATCATCACACATTATTGATTTAGATCCATCGACAATCATCACGATGTTTGGTCGAAGTCCTGTTTATGAAGCCCATGTTCATTGTTTATGGGAATGTTTACTTGTATATCAATCTCCAAGGGGTCCCCGTGAGACGGTCGTTTAACTTTCCGGATTATGGCGGGTATAAGAAACATACAGGAACCAATTGCAAATGCTCCCGCCACATAGAGCTCGTATTTATAATCACGCGTGATGTCATAGACGAGACCTGAAAATAAACAGGAAGTCGCTATAATATATGTCACGTGACCGCCTAACTCTCAACGGCCTAGCGACAACCGATAAAGACAAGACTACAAGACCTTAAATCTGCATTACGGAGCCGACATTTTACAGGCGGGGTGATCATGTGATCAATGTTTACGATATAAAACAGATTACAAATGGCGGCGCCCATGAATGAGCAGCTATATATGCATTTTTTTTCAGCAGATTACTTTTGATATCCACCATTTTATTTACGCCATGTTCCGACGATCAATTTCCGCAACCGTCGATGAATGCTGTTTCCATTTTTGCCGTGCCATTCGCTCCAAGACCCCGCATAGAATTTCGAGTCGAGGGGTGTTCTTTGACCCACTTAAACATCCCTCGGCTCGAACCCGGCCGCTCATTTATTGGCGCCGCCATTTGCAATCTATTTCATATCGTAAACACTGATCACGTCTATCTTTAGCTCAGAGGTTGTAGTCTTGGTCTCTCGTCCCGACGAACCGGGAACGAATCCCTACAAGGGACTATAAATCCAAAGTGGATCTTTCCAGCTATGCTTCACTGCGGACATTGTTTGTAAGAATGCACACTAAGGTTGAGGAATTTCTTTTTATCACAATGATTTCAAACATTGCCTCCAAAATCAACGCTAAAACGTTGATTGAATTCAGAAAAAGCTCATCAAGAGCTAATTTTCCTCTTTGTCACATGTATACCAATCAAATAAACTATCTACTACGGATGAAATGACAACAGATCTATAATTAAAATAACTTAAAACCAGATTGTTAATGCAGTTTTTACCCCTTTCATAACCATTTGGCGAAGAAATCTATCTTGCTGATTCACCGCGTAAATTAAAAGTTCGTAAACAAATATCTGAATCGGCATAGCTCATATGTAAGCGGTGGATTTTAAAGGCCATCATCCCAAGGGCCTCACACACGTTTGACCATGCATATGCATATCTACAATCCATCATGCGAAATCATCAAAATAGTTTTGCAGTCAAAGCACCTTAACCCTTTCCAAAACAACAAATGTTCGACTGTCCCAAATTGAAAGGGTTTGCAGACGACATTTCAAAATGTGTTGGAATTGGAAAATAATCATCTGATAGGGCAGAAATCATTGTGGGAAAAGGAAAGATTGCTTGTCAAGAGTAATTTCCCCCTTTTCTCACAATGTTTTCTAAAGTCGCCTGCAACAAAGTGGTCAAATGTCGTTATTGTTTGGGAAAGGGCTAAGGCAAGGGGGATTGGTTCATTGCTTTTAAATAAAGATACTGGCGTTTAAAACCTTTAGAATAAAGGAATTATAAATGATAATTTGTTAAGAGACAGAGTTTGATCAAGTCACTTATCTTAACGTTTGTCACTCACAGATCACATTATGCAATATAGTCCCTTCAAAATGGCATCCTCATTAGAAAAAAACATTCGGAACTCTTCGGCATTTTCCGGCAAGCCAGTGAGGCCTGACAACATCACCGTTGTTTTCCGATTGCCCAAACAACATCGTTTACTCACCTGCAATGGGTCCCGCAGACATAGCTCCGACGTTTTGAAACAAGAACGTTACGACAGTAAACACTTTAGAAACAACCAATCGGAACTCTTCGGCAATTTCCGGCAACACCGATGTTTTCCGATCACAGACAAAACGTCATTCACTCACCTGCAATGGGTCCCGAGGACACAGCCCCGACGCTTTTAAACAAGAACGTAACGGCAGCGACGTCAATGAACTCATCTGCGTCGGCCGTCTCGCGTAAAACAAGCAGATTGATCCCTCCGAATACAATAAACGTAAATCCTATGGCCGCCATGCACACCAGCATCGCCGGTAAGCTGTTTAGATGCGGTAGCACCAGCATAAACGTTCCGCCGCTTACAAACGTCAACGTGTACAACGTCATGACGTTAACGTTACACGGAATCGAGTAAATCAGCCGTGAAACGATGTTACTGATGCCCACTACGAGTAAACTTAGACTCGCAGACTCTAAACTGAAGCCTTTCGATGTGATAAGGATAGGGAGATGAACGTAAAACATTGATTCCGTGATGACGGCGAAGAAGAAATGTAAACACAACAGGAACACGTTTAACTTAAGTATCACGACGTAGCGTATAGTTTTCTGGGCGTGCCTTTTGTTTGTGGGCGTGGTTCTAGGAAAGAGTAACGTGGCGAGTACGCATGCGTTCAGAGCGACACCTGCCTGTAGAAGTAACGCCCCTCTCCAGCCGTAGTACTCTATGAATTCTGTTAGAATGAAAATGGTAGACAGATTTTTGCATATTCAAACTAAGCAAATGAGTAACCAGATTAAAGTAGTACCTGCGTCAAAGCCTCGAAGTTTTTCGGACGTTAAGTGGCATATGAAGTTTGCCGATGTCACCGGAAATTTATTCGGACATCTTTGTTAATTTCCTAGGCCGTTGTAGGTCCGAAACATTGAAGAGTCATTAATACTTTTATATGGACTTTGACAGGGCACTTCAGAGCCCGAGCCTAGTACTGGTTGATCCGTGAAAGCTTTAACATTAACACAAAAGTCATTAAGTGACTCGGCGAAAAAAAAAAGGTTTATGGAATACAATATGTTCCTCAGAAAACATTCAGCGCGAACACTGGTTTTGTGTCCAAATAGCAGAATCGATGGTGATTAATATCAGTTCTAAGAACTCGTTTCACAATTGATGTAATATACACAAGTTTAAACCCACTGATACTTATGGTTTCAACGACATTAACCCTTAGAAGGCTGGATAATTTTCTAAAATAGATTTTTGCGTCGTCTAATTTCCAAAACCTTAAATATCTGCTTTATTTGGTTAAGGTAAGCTACCCAGAGTAGCAAACAGGTAAGATAAATTTGCGGCTGGCCTGAATGTTACCTGTTTGCAACAGCATGACTGTGGTTCCAACACTACAAGGGTTAAATAAACACCTTTCATAACCGAAATGGACAATTTCCTACCTGTGCAGACTAAAGAATAGAGAGATATACCGATCCCAACACCAACAGAGGCAAAGTTCTGGGCCGTGCTGATGTATTTGTCGAAATAACCGTTCACCGCAGTGTAAAACCCACAAATCTGTACACCGTTTCCGACACCTGTAACATTTATACATTTATTATTATCCCTTCCTCCCTCCCTCCCTAAATTCCTCCCTAAATTCCTCCCTAAATCCCTCCCTCCATAATCCCCCCTCCCCCCATAAATCCTTCCCTCCCTCCATAAATCGATCCCTCCCTCCATAAATCGATCCCTCCCTCAAAAAATCCCTCCCTCCCTCCATAAATCCCTCCCTCCCTCCATAAATCCCTCCCTCCCTCCATAAATCCCTCCCTCCCTTCATCTTCCCTCCCTCCATAAATCCCTCCCTCCATAAATCCCTCCCTAAATCCCTCCTCCATAAATCCGTCATCCTCCATAAATCCCTCCCTCCATAATCCCCCTCCCCATAAATCCTTCCCTCCCTCCATAAATCGATCCCTCCCTCCATAAATCATAAAATCCCTCCCTCCCCATCTTCCCTCCCTCCCTCCCTCCATAAATCCCGCCCTCCATAAATCCTCGCCTCCCTCCCTCCATAAATCCCTCCATAAATCCCTCCCTCCATAAATCCCTCCCTCCATAAATCCCTCTCTTCATAAATCCCTCCCTCCCTTCATCTTCCCTCCCTTCATCTTCCCTCCCTCCATAAATCCCTCTCTCCATATAAATCCCACCCTCCATAAATCCCTCTCTCCATAAATCCATCCCTCCATAAATCCATCCCTTCATAAATCCCTCTCTCCATAAATCCATCCCTCCATAAATCCCTCTCTCCATAAATCCCTCTCTCCATAAATCCCTCTCTCCATAAATCCCTCTCTCCACAAATCGCTCACCATTCTCCGAAAATGAAAAACATAATACATGTCAGCAATGAGATGACATGTTATATTCGTTGCTTCAACACGGGTACGTAATGGGACTAATGGACAAAACGTTTTCTTCAATGGATACGCGTTTATAAAGATATAAAGATATAAAATTAAAAAATTAAAAATAAATATATAATTTGATTTAAACACCAATTTCTATGGATCCAACGGCATTGTACAAGCTTAGTCAAACTTATCTAGTCCAGTGTAAAATGATACACCACTCTATTTAAAATGCAATTCCTTAATATAAAAACAATTAGATCAACTCTAAAAAATGCATAATAATTTTTTAAATAATGAGTTTTCATATTATTACTGAATTACATTATATTACAAGAGTTCCTCAATTGAGAATGCAAACGCGTATTAGTAATTCTAGGATAAACAAACCACTTACAGCCCAGTATCCCGTAAAAGAAGAAAAGTGTGTAGAAGTTGTAAGCGAACGTACATAGAGCAAACCCGACACCGCTTACCAGCGCTCCGCTAAAAGCACACACTCTGCACCCAAACCGTTTGATAATCAAACTACCGATGGATGCTACAAGAAAGAC
Source organism: Cerastoderma edule (assembly GCA_947846245.1). Classification (NCBI taxonomy): domain Eukaryota; kingdom Metazoa; phylum Mollusca; class Bivalvia; order Cardiida; family Cardiidae; genus Cerastoderma; species Cerastoderma edule. The sequence goes on from OX401411.1 coordinate 38,884,821, forward strand.
GTTTGTATTCGTTATAAACCCTTTCCCAAACAACAATTCTTCGACCGTCCCAAATTGAAAGAGTTTGCAGACGACATGTCATACTGCGATGAAATTGAACAAAATTCACCATAAAGAGCAGAAAACCGTGTAGGAAAAGGAAAAATTGCTCGTTACGAGCAATTTCTCCTTTTTATATAGTGTTTTCTAAAGTCGTCTGCAACAAAGTCGTCAACTGTCGTTATTGTTTGGGAAAGGGTTAATATGTCGCTTTTTGGGGTCCTGCGTGGTCTAGTGGTTGAGATGGCTTTTGGAAGAAGCATCGTATTGTAACAAACCGAGCAAATGAACCTCTCAAAGACAAAAACACATCCGATCAGTGAAAAGCATTGTTGTACACAGAGCGGTTGTGTTGTCTATATATGTACCAGCATGTTCTCTCAAACAATGCATTAGGTCCCTAGTTTGCATAAATGTTCAACGAACGTTACATAACTCCCACTTCCGAGAAGACTTGTCCCGATTTTTGGCCCTTGGGAAACACGTAGGGAAGGCAACTCCGATGAAAGGAGAAGTCTTAATCCCACCGCTGCCACCAATGTAACAAACCGAGCAAATGAACCTCTCAAAGACACAAACACATCCGATCAGTGAAAAGCACTGTCGTACGCAGAGAGGTTGTGTTGTTGTCTATATATGTACCAGCATGTTCTCTCAAACATTGCATTAGGTCCCTAATTTGCTTATACGTTCAACGAACGTTACATTATCAAAGCAAAGTATCACTTTACCCGTTACTTCATAAAGCCTCTGGATGACGCATCTACGACAGCTGACTCACCAAACAAGCGTTGGGTCCTGTGTGGTTCAATAGCTGAGGTGGAGATATTGGTACAGTGGTAAGGTATCGGCTTCTTTTACCAAGGGTCCCGAGTTCGATTCCCGTAAGGCGAGTTGAAAAATGCCGGGACTATCGAAATCAAAGCTCTGATAGCGCTGACGGACTAAGGTGCGTTTAAAGCAAGATGATTGAGGATACATTTGAAAAATTCTTTGGGCAACATCTCGAGGAAAACAGCTGCTCCTTTTACCACCATTACTATAATTTTTATTTTTCGAACATCAGGACATTTTACGATTTCCCATGAGGCAACGGTTATAAAAATATAGAGCAAAACAAAGCGAGTAAATCCGGACTATATTCCTAGTTCCAAGACGTTATTAGTCCGCACAGTGAAGGCGGGTGTTTAATGAGTAATTGGGGTCAGACCGCTGTTTGTGTATCGATAAAGTACCGTCCCTCAAAAAGTGGTATGTAAATTCAATGGACTAAGGTGCTGACGCACCCTTAGTCCAAAAATCGGCGCGAGTAACGGTTTTTATCCAGGAGGCAGTCATCGAGAGTGGATTAATATTTCGTCATACTGATGTTAAATAAATAAGTTTAAAACTAAAAAATAATTAGGCTAGTGATCGTCCTCATTCAGTTATGACCGGATTACCGGAATTTGAATAAAATACTGTTGGCTGTTGATATACATGTATTACCCCGATAAAACAAACCAATCAAATAAAAGTTGAAAAACACTCACTTCCAAGGAACCAGCCCACAAAGGACATAGAGCATAACCATGATGTCGCCACACCGGAAGGTTCGAATGTTGACTGGAACGATGCATAAAAGAGACCGGAAGTCTGTACCCCACCACCAATAACCTGTGGACGTGAAGAGGCGATGTGTTAATGGAAGTTTTGAACTAGAATATCGGACGATGTACTCTCAGTTTTGAACTAAACTTTCTGAGGATAAACGCTTAGTTTTGTGCAAGAATTTCTGAACATGTACTATCTGTTTTGAACTAGAATGTCTGAGGATGCACTCTCAGTTTTAAACTAAACTTTCTGAGGATATACGCTTAGTTTTGTGCAAGAATTTCTGAGGACGTACTCTCTGTTTTGAACTAGAATGTCTGATGATGTACTCTCAGTTTTGGACTAATATTTCTAATTGCGTACTCATAATTCTATGCTAGAATATCTGAGCTTGTACTCTCAATTTGAAGCCAGAATATCTGAGAATATACTCTCAGTATGTGTGCTAGCTAGAATTTCTGAGGAGTACGTACTAATAGTGTGCTAGAATATCAGAGGATGTACTCTTTGTTATTAGCCAAAATATCTGTTGTGTTTACTTGTTTTAAGCGTTGAGTTAGAATATCAAAAAAGCGTTGTTAGTTCTGCGTAAGAAAATCTGAGAATGTACTCTTAGCTTTGAGAAAAAAACAGCTTTGAATAAACACTCAATTTTGAGGAAAAATATCTGAACATGTACGCCTTAGTTTGAGCCAGATAATATGAAGATGTAAGGCTAGTTTTTGAGGAAATACACGTGAGAATAAACTCTTTATTTTAAGCTAGAATATTTGAGGATGTAATTGTAAGTTTGAGCCGGAATATCAGAGGATTATCTGAGAATTTAAGCTTAGTTTAGAGAGAATAAACTGAGTATATATTCATAGTTCTGATCTAGGACATCTGGGGAGGAAAGCTTAAGTTTGAGCCAGAATGTCTGAGGATATAACCTTAGTTTTGAGGAAAAGAAAAAACCCTGAAAATATATACACTTAGTTTTAAATTAGAATATCTGAGGATGTAATATTCGGTTTGATATAGAATATTTGAGGATTTAAGCCTGAGCCAAAATATTAGAGGGGTATTCTATTGATTTTGAGTAAGAATATCAAATAGTGGTTCCTAGTTTTGAGTTAAAATGTCAGAATTAAATGTCAGGGTTAAACTCTCGGTTTTGAGGAAGAAAGGAAAAGTATCCTTTTCTAGTTGTAGTTGTAGGCTACATTTTGAAGAACTGTAGCATTCGGCTTGGAAATAAGAATCATTGAATTATTCAGATAGTTTCTAAACGTTTTTGTGATTACAAGTGTTCATAGACCGTGGCCAGTGTAATCAAGAAAAAGGAGTCGATGTTGTCTATTATTCAACAATATCAGCAACCATTCGGTTGTAAATGAATATCCTGATTTTGACCTAATTTCATTGTCGATTGAATACCCCTTTAAGAATATCTATAATTAAAGGCGCGACATAACGAATTTAATCGACATGTTTGTGGAAGCATACAGCAATATCACAACGTTACACAGGCGTTTTACGGCAGACTTTGTACTGGGACAAAGCGAGCAAATTACTCCCTAAAAACACGGTCATATCCGATCACTGAAAACAATGTCGTCTCCTGATCAGTTATGTTGTTTACTAGTATTTATCCTGTCACTTGTGCCATTTCGGGACCGATAACTAGGCGCCGTATAACATTTGTGATATCCGGCACTAACCATATAATACATGCACGCGACTAATCATGACGTCATAAGAACGATATGACGTCATGTTTACATCATTCTCTACTTATTTTTTCCGTTTTTCTCGTGTTTTATTTACATTTTGTTTGTTTGAAAGAATAGATAAAGGTAACAGGATAAATAGAATAGATGATTGGTGTCTTTGAATAGGAAAAGTTATCGGGCTCGGCATCGGAATATTATCCGTTTCGCCTTCGGCTCACCGGATAATATTCCTACGCATTGCCCGATAACATTTCCGATTCACGACACCAACCATCTATTCTCTATTTATCTACCCACATGTTCTCTTTAACAATTCATGACGTCTGCGAACGTTATATTATGCCCACCCCCAAGAGCACTCGTCCCGAGTCTTGGTCCTTGGGAGATAAGTTGGAAAGGCAACTCTGGTATATGGAGAAGTCTTCATCCTACCTCTGGCACCAATGTAACGAACCGCGCAAATCAACCCCAAACGACACAATCATATCCACTCAGTGAAAAACGTTGTCGCCCACTGGTTAGATGTGTTGTCTATCTATATACCCATTGGGAAATACGTGGGAAAGGCAACTCCGATGTATGGAGAAGTCTTCATCCCATCTCTGCCACCAATGTAACAAATTGAGCAAATTAACCCAAAACGACACAATCATATCCACTCAGTGACAAAGGTTGTCGCCCACTGGTTAGATGTGTTGTCTATCTATATACCCATTGGGAAATACGTGGGAAAGGCAACTCCGATGTATGGAGAAGTCTTCATCCCATATCTGCCACCAGTGTAACAAATTGAGCAAATTAACCCAAAACGACACAATCATATCCACTCAGTGACAAACGTTGTCGCCCAATTGTTAGATGTGTTGTCTATCTGTATACCCATTGGGAAATACGTGGGAAAGGCAACTCCAATGTATGGAGAAGTCTTAATCCCATCTCTGCCACCAATGTAACAAATTGAGCAAATTAACCCAAAACGACACAATCATATCCACTCAGTGAAAAACGTCGCCCAATTGTTAGATGTGTTGTCTATCTATATACCTATTGGAAAATACGTGGGAAAGGTAGCTCCGATGTATGGAGAAGTCTTAATCCCATCTCTGCCACCAATGTAACAAATTGAGCATATTAACCCAAAACGACACAATCATATGCACTCAGTGAAAAACGTTGTCGCCCAATTGTTAGATGTGTTGTCTATCTGTATACCTATTGGAAAATACGTGGGAAAGGCAACTCCAATGTATGGAGAAGTCTTAATCCCATCTCTGCCACCAATGTAACAAATTGAGCAAATTAACCCAAAACGACACAATCATATCCACTCAGTGAAAAACGTTGTCGCCCAATTGTTGTGTTGTCTATCTATATACCTATTGGAAAATACGTGGGAAAGGCAACTCTGATGTATGGAGAAGTCTTAATCCCATCACTGCCACCAATGTAACAAATTGAGCAAATTAACCCCCAATAGACACAATCATATCCACTCAGTGAAAAACGTTGTCGCCCAATTGTTAGATGGGTTGTCTATCTATATACCTATTGGAAAATACGTGGGAAAGGTAACTCCGATGTATGGAGAAGTCTTCATCCCATATCTGCCGCCACCAATGTAACGGACAGAGCAAATTAACCCCCAATAGACACAATCACATTCGATCAGGGAAAACACTGTCGCCCACTGATTATTTGTGTTGTCTATTTATATACCTACATGTTAAATTAATTATGCATTAGGTTCTCAATTTGCATAAACGTTCCACGAACGCCACACAACGTAACACAACCATTTAATAGAAAAAGAACATTTTATTTCAACTGAGACATATAGAGCTAATGGTTGGTAATATAATCTAAAAATAAATTCATCTTCGCAAACACCTGTAGGAATGGTAACTATAGTTACATACGCACACATGCACACCAACAAATACATACATGCATACATATAAACATACATATTATCTAGGAACTACAGTATACCCAACCGGTTAGAAAATTCTTTGTTGATAGTTAATCATCATCTAGCTTGAGTTGTCTTAGATTAAATGCTTCATTACGATATGAAGCAAGTCTGACCTGTTTCACTTTCACCGATTTCAAAAGCTGAATGAATTCAAACATCTATAATGATTCAGAGTGTACTTTGACATCAGGTGCTTTCATAATCAATGGTTCAATGCAATACTATAGTAAGTGCTTCATGTTTATGAAGCACTTACTATAGTCTTGCAATGAAACCTCGTCATGTCATTGTAAAACGGACAAATAGTACACTTAGTATGTACACTAACTTACTTGTGACATAAAACACGCAGCGCAGACGACTATCGACCAAGGTCCGTCCTTCCGCAATAGTTTGTCCTCCATGCTGTTAATGCAGGGGTCAACGCCCGGAGAATTCACCTCATGTGACCTTTTGTCCGAGTTGCAGCCGATTCGCCTAATGTATGTTAAGTAAGCCGACGCCGCTCACAACTACAATGACAAACCCCCATACGTGTGTTTGGTAATTTGAATAGTGCTATCCCTTTCCCAAACTACAATTTTTCGACTGTCCCAAATTGAAAGAGTTTGCAGACGACATTTCAAAAGGTGGTGAAATTGGAAAATAATCTTCTGATAGGGTAGAACACATTGTGGGTAAAGGAAAAATTGCTCGTTAAAAGCAATTTCTCCTTTTCCCACAAGTTTTCTAAAGTCGTCTGCAACAAAGTGGTCAAATGTCGTGATTGTTTGGGAAAGGGATAGACCGGTATGAATGTAAATTGACCGTAAAAGCGATTCTCGACAAATATGGGTCTAACGTGGAAGGCTTTAATGTAGTCCCCAGACTGACCTATGGAATGCTGTTACGAAGAAGAACTGACCTTTTCCTATGGTGTTTAACGCCGTGGCAACAATTTTCAGTTACGTTACGGCTTTCCTGGATCCACCAGTACTAGGCTATGGATCTTGTGTGACTTGCCAAATGTCACTCCGACAAAACCAGAGGACCAGAGGTGTCGCCGAGCTCGAACACGGGACCCCCGAGAAGCAGAAAGGAAAGTGAGGCCCAGCAGCCTTATCAAAGAAGATGGGAAGTATGGGACACATCAGCAGCTTGGTGGGGCCTGGCTTCTTTCCCTCTTAGAAAGGGTTTATTAGATAATTGTGACTACCGCGGATCCTCTATTTCGATGAGAACTGCCTCCATGTCTGAATTAAAGGCCCATAAAAGGAGATTAATGCTATATTAAACTATATTATTTGGTAAACTTTTGGACAGATTAAAATAGTTATCACCAGAAAACATCATCAGCTCAACTTAAATGTGAAAGTAAACCAGAAATAACCCAGATTATCAAGTTATATAATTCTTTTTTCCTGTTTCATCACCTCTGACCTTGACAGTTAATACACACATTTTTGAACCGACCAATCAGAATTCGTTATTTTGAATATGTAAACAAACAGGTTGTTGATAAACATGATTGGATTGGAGACAACTATATTTCAAGCACAAAATAACTTATTTTAAATGAATCTATTTAATAGGGTCTCAATGCATTTCTAAACTAATTCTCATGACTTTTATGAACATAATAAAGGAATTCCATATATATTTTTGATGTGCCTTTAATGAACAACAAGGAACACTATATTTCCAACAATATCAGAGAACGGTCTCTTATTTGTTTAAAATTTTGACATGTAACATTTACTAGATTTGACAACGTAAATAACTATATGCACACATAATGTAATATTTATGATGTAAACACAAAGAGTGGGTAAATCAGTCCTTATAAATGTATTCTTAAATTAGTATATGGCCGAATTCAAAAAATGTAAACGGGTGATATAGGTTTAATGCAACGGTAGGTAACACTGATCAGATATTCCAATCACCATTTTTCTCAGGTATAATATGAGGCCTCATGATATCGATCGATTGAAACATAAACATCGCACGAGATCGTGATGGACCTATAGTTGTTTGTTAAATTGTTACAATTGATAAATTAAGCGACTTTGCAAAATCAAACCATTCCTTTATATTTGAAATAAATTTAAATGAACCGTTTCACATACCTCCTCGCGTAAGTAATCACAAAACTCCTGTATATGTATTGTGTCTGGACGCTCGCTTGACACCACAATACTCCAGCTTATAAGTTATTTTTTTAATACTACAGCTAAAAGGTTCTATAAGTAAATCCTTTAACAATAGGTGGAAACGGAGTCAGTATTTAACTATAACTATTTGTTTTTATTGTGAGTGAATGGTATAACCTTTCTGCATACCCCACCTTTCTCCGATAAGGGATGATAGCTCTGAAAGGACCATTGTCTGATGTTTATGTTTCTCTATAATCAATAGAATTATTATATTGTTTAAACTTAATTAAGCTTATTTATTTTACATCGTTAGTGAAACAAGTTCCTATAAGTTAGATAAATCACACTCGATTCTGCTTCCTGGATACATTACAAGTACTCGCGCCAAATGTGGATTAATGAAAGTTTGCAAGGCAGATCCCACTTTACACGGGATTCAAACCCACGACCCTCGTGTCCTGAGGTCGACGCCCTACCCCTGAACCACTGTCCTCCATTATTATGCTCATTGTCAGAGATGTACAACTGTATTTTCTTTTCTCAATTACTTTTTTTCTTTTCTTAAATTCTTTATTATTTCAATTTTTTTGTAAATATTTATCGACATATTGGTGGACAAATAAAATCAAACAAACTAAACCAATAGACGTAAGCTCATTGAATAGAACCAAACGCCGAGGTGAGAAATAACTACGAACATGCTAAACTCAGAAACAGTTCGATCTCAAATGTTCGTATTCCTGATTGGTCAATTGTTAAGTCGTGCGAATGTCCATCAAACAGAACCAAGATACAATGGCATAGAAGACCACAGTAGCATCTCAAAACACACAAAATAAAGTGTTGCAGTCATCAATTTATAGGCTTTACATATACACTCAGATATCTCAACTTGAAATTGAGATCACTTTATATGTTGTTTTTCTACTTATGAATATACAGCGCTCACTCTTGAGCGTTATAGTACATGTTCCCTAGACATTCTACCAGTACTAGGCTATGAAATGTGTCTTGCCAAAGGACACTTCACGGTGAAATAAACGATCGCCATTGAGAATCGAACCTGGGTTAGCTGGTCTCATATCCCCGACGCTAACCACCACAGATCCTTGCAAACCAGACGCACTGTTGCATCTCTTTTACATTATCTTTTATCGCAAAAACAGTAACTGTTTATAGCAATACCATCGTGATATAGTTATTTCATGACAAGAGAAGAAACTTCCCTATAATAATCATCCATTATTAATCAAGAGCTTCTTAGATGAAGCTTCGATTAAACATTCTCAAGAATTACAATATCAAGATGCAAGAAAATAATGCCAACGCTTTACGACTTTGGGAATGCACGTTTTAACACAAATTAGTAACTTTCTTTAACAAGCCTAACGAAAGAGAGGTTAAGGGTCCTACCTGGCACATTGGATAAGTTTGCGGACTTAAAACTTGGGAGTCCCGGGTTCGAGCCTCATCGACACCTGTGGTTTCGTGGGAGTGACCTTTGGCAAGTCACTTCAGAGCCCTAGCCTAGCACTAGTGGATCCGGGAAAGTCTTTACACATAGAAAAGTTGTCGAACGGCGTTATACACCATACAAACAAAAAATGAAAAAAAGTTAACATAATGTTTATACTCACATAAAATTATTGTATCGCTTCATTTAAACACTCCGTCGTTTACTCCTGTGTTGATAATAGATGATCAACAATAACCCACCGAATCAACGCACTGAGCTGGAACTGGCATACAAAATTACTTGTTGGTACCTTACCTATATCTAATGTTGATGAATTAGGTACGTCGAATCCATTCTCCTACGTTTTGATCTCCCTTTTCATTTTGGTAAGGTGTATGCCTGCTATACTGTAGTAGCAATCGGAACTACTCGGGTATTTCCGTGAGCAGTGAAATACTGTGTTTTCATTGGATAAACCCGATGTGTTCAGATTGCTGTAGTATAACAGAGGGAAGTATTCCTGCGCGGGGTTTGTGTCGAACCCTATTTGGAGACCGAACAAGATGAATTATGAAAACATTGTGACAAAAGAAGAAATTACTCATGACAAGCAATTTCTTCTTTTGTCACAATGGTTTCTGAAAGTAAGGTCCGGGGGCCCGTTTTACTAAACAGTTTACGCTTAAGATTTGCGTAAGTCTAGAACAACAATTCCGCTTTTATCCATATTGTGCAAAGCAATATTGCAAAGTAACACATCATTGGAATCGTCTCTCCGAGACGCTTCCAATGAAGCGCCACATTGCAACATTGTACTTTCATTGAAGATACTATCCATGTTTATCAATTATGACTTACGCAAACATTTTCCGTAACTTGTTTAGTAAAACGGGCCCCGGAACATGTTCCAACGATTTTTTTTGTATCTGGATGAAAAATATTGTGGAGTCAGTGATCGATGCAGCGTAATAAGAGGGAGGTCACTGTGAGGAGTTTGGTTTGAAAGGTCGGCCTCCCTCAGGAATGCAAGGCATGTACACCAAGTTAGTCTATAAAGGTTATCTCATTACTCCATACAAAAACTCATTTCAATACTGTGAAAACAGAATAGAACTTGATCCCTATGTAGCCTGGAGTCCTGGCCCATGCTAACCCGCATTAAGGTTCGCGGTATACGAACGGGCCAGGCTCCACCTGGCTAGTCCCTATGGTATAGTGGAATCGGAACAACTCGGATATTTCCGTGAACGAAGAATTTCGCGTTTTCATTGAATAAACCTGATGAGTTCAGATTTGGTATAGTGGTCAACATCGTGAATATTAGGTAACCCAGGCTTAACTCTAGAGGTCTTGAATTTAATACGAAAAACTTTAATCAAGATTTTCTAAGTACAAAAAGCTGCATAATTTGCTTAAATTCAAAACTAGAGATATGAAACTTGGCCAGGGACTTAGATTATAACCCTTAATACATGTGTGAAGTAACACCACATTCTATTCAGTAGTTGATGTGATACAAACTTGCACACAAAAACTTAAACATATTTTCTAAGTACAAAAGGCTGCAATATCTCCTTGAATTCAAAACAAAGGATTTGAAACTTGGTCAGGGAGTTATCCAACGTGTGACGCCGACAGCAACGCCGTCGCTCGGGCGAGTATTATAGTTCTCCTTATTCTTCGAAAAGTCAAGCTAAAATCAATCATATATTGCGATCTTAATTTACGTGACTGACTTTTGACATGTATTGGACTAAAATTGCTGAAGACAAGTTGAATCAATTAAAGCGCTGGGGGACTAATTTTCAAATTGATGGCCTGGGGTCCCACAGCACCAAAAAGGCCTGGGGAAGACATTGATGTGTCATAGAACGAGATGTTCTTCGTGTAAAATGAAAAGATGTACTGCCGCTGATGTTTTATATCAATTTATTTTATAACAACCAACAGTTATGGTAGTATACAATTAAATGAACAAAAGCACTATTATATTGCATGAATCCATCTCTCACCATTCAATAGCACCCATCTATCAATATACTACCAATAGATATTAACACTATGTTCTGTAGCAAGACCATACGAAAAAGAATTATCTAATAAAAGCATTTATCATTCTGTACATAAGCATTATATTCAACAAATCGTAATGTTGAAAACTCCAGACATACAAAGTATCATTGTGGTAGGGCGGAACAAGATTCAGCAATGCAAGTTGTAAGCCTGATATGAGCTTAAAATTCACTATAGCTTTATCAAAAATGCATAATTATAAATAATTACAATGTTTCAATGTACTAGTGTTTTCATATTTCAATTTATTAGTGAGTTCAACAGTATTTCAGTAAATATTTTGACAGTTTGCATTTCATGACCATTTTACATCACATTTAGGACGTTCTCGGCAGTTTTTTCTGCGCATCAAAGCGAGATAATAATCTGTTACCGAAGAGGTACTTGCATAGTAGTCGGATAACAATTTTATTCGGATACAATTTACTGTATGCAATATTTTCAAAGAATAGTCATATTATTCATAAAACTATAAAAGGTAATTAAAATTATTACATATTTCTCATGCATATTAAGCCCCAATCTTCTATTTTTCAAATTTAAAGTTATTCTAGTCGTTTTTATAAATACTTTTCAAGACGATCACCGTGGAAACTGTCATTTTACAGAAAAAATGAAAAGAGAAATCCAGGTCGACAAGTTAGTTTTTTTTGTAAAATGACAGTTTCCATGGTAACCGTTTCGGGCAAAAATGCCGAATGACCATACAATCTTCAAAGATAATAGAATAATTTCTGGATGGTTTATTAGTTAAAAAACATGAATTCATACATTCAATACTTTTGTATAATTCAATGTTATTTCAGATTACTACAATCTGAAGTGCGCAGATAAAACTACCGAAGACTACAGAACTACCGAAAATCCCGAGTGTTACATGTGTACTGACAGATCACAATCTGTGAGAAAGTTTCTCACAGAAACAACACACATGACTTATTTGTAAAGCTGTGTGTTACAGTATGCATGCCAGATCAGCCATCAAATCATTACCTCATATATACTCAATATAACACAACAGGGGTAAAAGATATAAAAACCACTGTGACAAAGGGAGGAATTTCTTGTGACAATGTGCTTTCATTTGTCTTTGAATTTGAAAAAGGCCTATGCCTGTTATTTTTGGGAAGGTATATCGCTGATATTGTTAAATTGCGAAACAAAAAGCTGGTGTGAGTTTGAAATTTTTCGAAAAACTGCATGATTTTAAAGAAAATTCCAATTTGAAAGGTACCTTTTTATATTTGTTTGTATGGTGTTTAATGCAGTATCAACAATTTTTCAGTAATGATGGATTTCCTTGGTCTACCAGTACTAGACTGGGGCTATGCCATGACTTGCCAAAGGCCACTCCTACGAAACCACAGGTGTTGGTGAGGCTTGAACCCAGGACCTCCCTGGTTCAAAGTCCCCCAACTTAACCAATGGACAATGCAGGACCCTCATCAATTCACTACATCATATTTATCCTATATAACACAACAGGGCTAGAAAGATGTAAAACCACTGCAACAAACGGAGGACTTGCTTGTGACAATATGCTTTCAGGACATTTTTCCCTTGAATTGGAAAGAGGCCTTGGCCTATCATTTTTGGTAAGTTTTATCGCTGAAAATTGTTGAATTGGGAAATTGTTTCAATGAAATTGCTGAATTGGGAAACCAAAAAGCTGGTGTGACTTTGAATTTTTAGAAGCTGCACTATTTTAAAGACGCTTCCAATAGGGAAAGGGTCTTCTATAGGCCCCCATTGTAAACGATGGAAAAGCCCTGGCACTTAACACTGCATGTTTCTCTCACCAAGCATTTAACTCTTGAAATTCAATTTTATTCTTAGAGTAAGCAGCAGCTAGGTGGTGGTTTAACTAACCAGTCGAGGGTTGACCCAAATGCGAAAAGAACACAGTACACATTGAGGGTCATTCCAAAAGTTCATCCCCTTCTTCTACATCCTTTAAACTCAACACTTCGATCTGGGATTTCCCTTTCGTTTCACCACGAACAAGCTCCTCCACTTCTCGGAAACTGCCAGGATCAATCAAAATAACCTGTAATAAACATGGAATATTCGTCTTTTCAAAGATACTCAGAGTAGCAAACGGGTTAGATCACAGGTCAGCCACCAATTTTCTTTGCGGCTGTGCTGGATCCAACCTGCTTGCATAAGCATAAAGCAGGTTCCAGCACTTTAAGGGTTAAAGTTTGACCTAGTCGAAATTTTATCAACTATGATGCAAATTCATTGTTTCTGTGTTTGAATGAATTAGCTTTTGGGATGGCATTAATTTCCAAAAAACTCGGCAAATCAAATGCGATAACATTAAAATTGAATTCATGTACAAACCCATTCCATAGCAAGCATTCTGCAGAACAAAATGTTAGGGTTTGAAAATTAAGAATTACAGCCATACCTAAATAAACACTATACTGAGCTAACAAGTTATGTAACCAAAATTGTGGGGGACAGTGGTCCAGGAATAGAGTGTCAGCCTCAGGACATGAGGGTCTTGGATCCAAATCCTGTGAGTTGTGGGATCTGCCTTGCAACCTTTCATAAATCCATATTTGATTCTGGTTTTATATATCCAGGAAGCATAATTGAGAGTGATTTGTAAGTTGTAAGAACTTGTTTCACAATCAATGTAAAATTAATATCTTAAACGTGTCAAGCAAAGAGAAATGTTTTCGAGAAATTTTTCAGAAGTCAGCCTAAGAAATTATTTTGGTGAAAGATTCTGTTACATTGCATCAATCAGTTATGTTGCAATGCAAGGCTAATCATATTGAAGTAAGACTCTAAACTTGGCAAACAGGTTAGATCCAGGCCAGCAGCCAATTTACTTGGCAGCTGGCTTGGATCTAACCTGTTTGCTTAAGCATGAAGTCGGTTCCAGCACTATAAGGTTTAAAGAAGTAAGGATGAAAAGAAAGTCTACAGTGTGTTCAGCCTCTGAAACACTTACCATTTCTAATTCATCGTCTTCAAAGTCATCTTGTTCCACTTTAGTTGATATCTTTCTTAACTGTTTCTGTATCTTTCTACCCTCTTTACCTGAGTGAAGAAACAAAATTGAGTTCAAACTTTAAGGTTTGATAAATAAAACATATGTTATTCTATTAGTTAAGTTTTTTTTAAATGGATTAGCATTAAAAGTAGTGTCGTTGTTTTTACAAAAAATATTAAGTTCTTTTTTTTTTATATGGGTTTTACATCACATCAACATTATTTCAGTTGTTTAATGATGGAGGAAGACCCCATACTCAACTGCCTATCATGGCTGGTCAAGGCGGGTAGAACCATCGGTATTCCGTAAGTCCGTCGGGAGACTGCCTCTCATAAAAATCCATATCCCTCTCAGGATTTGAACCCACGCATTAAGTTCTTTAACTCTTAGGAAGATTATATACATTTCTGTGGTAAAGAAAACTTTTTGTCAAATGAAATGCAAAACCTTAATTTAAAAACACTCTTTAATTATTTAACAATCCCGAAAAATAATATCATGAATATGTCAGGTACAGCTGTGATCTGATGACAACATCAAAGTAATGACACTCTGCAAAATCATTTTGAGAAACAGAGCAAAATATTGTGACATAAAGGAAACTTCATGTAACAATCTTTTTCACCATGATAATCTTTTTCATAGCTTGGTTGTAAGACTAACTTGAGCTGTCAGAAGTACATAACAACATAACATTATTTTATTATAATATAAACCCTTTCCCAAACAACAAATTTTCGACTGTCCCAAATTAAAAAAGAGTTTGCAGACGACATTTCAAAATGTGATGAAAATGGAAAATAATCTTCAGATAGGGCAGAAAACATTGTTGGAAAAGGAAAAATTGCTCGTTACGAGCAATTTCTCCTTTTCCAATAAAGTTTCCAAAGTCGTCTGCAACAAAGTCGACAAATGTCGTTATTGGTTGGGAAAGGGTTAAGCACATAGGCTCATAGCAATTACAATTCTTTCTTTACATGCATGCTATAATTGATGAGTAATAGACAAAACATAAAAACTTTACCTGGTACAATAACTCTCAATCGCATGAAGGCTCGCTGAATCTTTATCACTTCTTTTTCTTTAAACTGTTTAATTACCTCCAAAGCCTGTAAAAATAGGTAAACATGGAATGGAATTTTTCTCTCTTTTTTTTGCACTTTCTAGGATTAGACATCTATATTTCACATTCTATCTTGGAGCCTAAGGTAGTAAAGTTTATTTAGTAATAGCAGTTTTTATCTTGGTTTAACCCCTTACTTCATAATCTATTACAAAAGTCTTTAGGGCCCAACTACACACAATGATATATTTCTCCTAATGAAAAATTCATCATTTGGTCATGATGGTTTTTACCAAATTTATAACAATTATTCTTTTTTTTTGCCATTTTAGACCTTTGCAGATGTTTTCAATTTTGGCTAGTTACAAAAACCCATATGAATGAACGGGTTAAAAAAAATTCTATTTGTAATTATTAGAATGATCCAAACCTTACGTAATTGCAACTCAACATATATCACCAAGCAATATATGTTATTATGATATACACTTGAACATCACAATACGGAAGTAACTTCCCTTGTGAACTTCTTTTGTATTTCTTCAACCCTTTAGTGTAGATTAGTTTTAGATCATTTCAATGGGATGATTCTTACAAGGCGTCCGAATACTAGATTTACCTTTTCCTTCTACATACTTCAGGTATACATACACTATGGTTTGTAAATTTTTTACCTCTGGACCGTTATGTGTTTTGTAATGAATGATTAAATCAGGTTTTACCTGTTTGTTGGTAATGAAAGAATGAATGAATGCCACTTTACCTGTTTGTTGGTAATGAATGACAGAACAAATGAATTCATGGATGATAATGAATGAATGAATAATTGAATGATTGAATGAATGAATGAATGAATGAATGAATGAATGAATGAAGAGTAACCTGGTTGTTGGAAATGAATGAATGAATGAATAATTGAATGAATGAATGAAGAGTAACCTGGTTGTTGGCAATGAATGAATGAATAATTGAATGAAGAGTAACCTGGTTGTTAGCAATGAATGAATAAATGAATAATTGAATGAATGAATGAAGAGTAACCTGGTTGTTGGCAATGAATGAAAGAATAATTGAGTGAAGAGTAACCTGGTTGTTGGCAATGAATGAATGAATGAATAATTGAATGAATGAATGAATGAAGAGTAACCTGGTTGTTAGTAATGAATGAATAAATGAATAATTGAATGAATGAATAAATGAAGTGAAGAGTAACCTGGTTGTTGGCAATGAATGAATAATTGAATGAATGAATGAAGAATAACCTGGTTGTTAGCAATGAATGAATAAATGAATAATTGAATGAATGAATAAATGAAGAGTAACCTGTTTGTTTGCAATGAATGAATGAATGAATAAATGAATGAAGTGTAACCTGGTTGTTGGCAATGAATGTATGAATGGTATCTTACCTGTTGCTTCGTATTCCTTGTTGGTTTCACTGAGAAGTGGAGATCTTTCATGGCCTTCTCTATCATGGTGACAGTGTATGGTCGGTTGGTTTCAGGGTTCACACACTTGTCTGCCACAATGGTGGCGATGTCACGGAACATCGACTCAAGTTGAGCATGCCGCTCCTTCTCTGACACCTGAAGCTCTCCTTTAGCTAAAATCTGTAATAAAAATCCCATTGTCAGATATGAAAGTTTCTATGATAGGACTAAAATGAAAACAACATGGGCTTGAACTTATACACATTCAATAAACATTATTTTTTTAATTGTTAAAACTAGAGCCATGGAGTTTTCACTTTTTTCATTTATCTATTTATATAAAGTTTTACATCCCGTCAACATTATTTCATCAACTCTAAATGATGGCGGAAGACCCCATACTCAACTTCCAATAAGGGCTGGTCAAGCAGAGAAGAACCATCAGTACTCTGTAAGTCTATTGGGAGACTACCTCTCATGAAAATCCATATCCCTCACAGGGATTTGAACCTACTCGAAGAAGTGCCATGTAATTTCAAGTTCTGTACTCTATCCTCTTAGCCACAGATGCAATATTTCAAATATATTGGAACGTCTAGCCCATAAAAGATTAAGGAAGACCCCAAGCTTAACAGCCCATGTAGGGTCTGGTCAAGCCAAGTAGATCCTGCAATTTACATTCCGTAAGTAAGCCTGTATCTCTCATAATCTTAATCTACCAGACCGTTATTTAAATCCACACACAGATAGAGAAACAGAAACATTGTGACTTACAAATGTTGATCATTTCAAAAAGCTTTTTTAAATCTTACAGTTCAATCCTAAAAAGCAAACTTTCCGCCTAACTTTATCAATCTGTAGATACTAAGTTTATTCTAACTATGCACAGCGTTTTACAGTAAAAACAGCTTACAATAGACATGCTTGACCCTTAGAATGCTGGATTTCTTTTAAAAATTACATTTTCATTTTTGTGTCATCTGTTTTCCAAAACCTTAAATATCTGCTTAATTTTGATAATTAAAGACATATTCAGAGTAGCAAACAGATAAGATCACAGGACAGCCGCCAATTTAGTTGAAGTTGGTTCCAGCACTATAAGGGTTAAAAGAAATATTACTTCTTTAGTTATTGCTACAGTTGCACAATTTTTAGTGATTTAAATGACAATTTCATCCTTAAAGTAGGCCACTCACAAAATATAATACACGTATGATCATTTCCTCATAAGCCAATGGAAAAGAGCATTTTTCCTTTGATATTGCCTACCTGTAAACAAATCTCTGCATGATCTTCTGTCCCAAAAACCTTCTTCAAATCTTCTGTTTTAGCAACTTCTCCTTTAGATACATTGTTGAACACAGTATGCGATTGTAGGACCTCATCAATATCTGTCTCACTGAAAATTGAGAACAATAACACTAGAGCTCCACATTTGAATTTGAGCCTGAAAAGTCTCGGTTTGTATTGCATATGTCACATACCAGTTTATTTCTTAATCAATTGGCCAAACTTAGAATAAAAGGTGCCATTTTAACATTTTGAAATTATTCTGTCTGTCTGTCTTTTTGCATCTTAAGTTCTTCGATATATTTGCCAAGAATAGACCATATATGCATAATGTGGTATAATTTCAAAACAAACAATTAACCACTTAGAGACTTCTGTGCAGTATTGGAAGCAAGGCTTTTCTTCTCATTAAATTCAATAATTGGAAAGTAAGACTGCTTATTTTGGGATATAGTTTCAAAGAAATTGCTTAATTTTGAAACCAAAAAGCTGGTGTGTGACTTTTTGGGAAACACTTAAATTCTTTTAGGTCATACAGTTCCAAAGAAAATTCCAATTCTATTACAAACCGTAAAAAAACCCTGGGAAGAGGTTGGATCCAAATTAAGTCTTTATTGAGGTATACAAATGTGTTTAATGGGGTATATTGTATTCAACTTCGTCTTAAATTATACACCGTCGATACAAACAGTGATTGTCCGAACATAGGTTACTCCGAAAGCTGGTCAATAACTCACACTTTATTTCGCCATGAGAGGACCTTGTTTGGATAACTGGCGATCTCAAATCGTTTGCCTCCTTTTTTTAGCCGAACGATCATGACGTTCGTAAGCTTTTTCTGACCTGTAGGCTTTTTGACTTGTCGTGACATGGTCCCGTTCAAGATCTGAAAGTTACGTTAATTTTTTTTTTAAAAATACAAGTTGTTGCTACCGGAAGATGAAATCTCTAACTGGCACGGTCAAATATTTCAAAAGTAAGGGGCAAGTCGTTGTCATCCTCTGGACAAACATTAAAGTTTGCCGTAGAAATGTCGATTTTCATTTCAATTAAAAAATGTATTTATTCTACTTCACTTCTATGAAAATATTCCTTGTCAACTGTTTTAAAAAAAAAATAAAAACCTAGATCTACATATAAAAATATTTTTTTGTATCGTTTGATTGTTTCTCACGGACAAGCTTTTCTTACGCCGTAGCGTCAGTTCCGGGTTCTTTCCGAAAAAGAAAGTAAGTAAACAAACTGAAGTCGAAAATATATCTAGCATCATCGAATATTTTAAAGTAGTTAAAACCATTTCAAAATAGTTTTCAAAATCCCACAACATTCAGGTATCAGTTCCGCAAACTTATTTTAGTATTATACTATTTACAACGTCCGTTATACAATAAATAATGACAGTTGTCTTGAACATAAATCCTTTTTAAGAGATGTCAAACTCGTCTCTTTCGCATGAACTGCATTGGAATACTCCAAATATACAATTGTTACGTTACGATCACACGTATCTGTCTGTTTTATCGATATTTGTTATCATAAGGTCGTCTTAATGTTGAATTCTAATAGTTCTATCCAATATGACAGCTTCTGTCAGTGTTGCTTTCTTATTTTAATGGACTTCTCATAGAGACTGACCATTCTCTCACTTTGTTTTGCTACACTTCATAATAATAGGAACCAGCACTTGTTTTAGTGAATTACAAATCTGACCCTTAGAAAAACTTGTGACAGTGGTTAAGCGTGGAACTGCTGTACTGAGGGTCCGGGTTCAAAATCCCTGATGGGTGAGGGGTAAATTGCCGGGACTAGCCCACAAAACTGCTCGATTACTGGTGTATTGTCCAGGAACCAGCCATCAAGAGCGACTGGATGGGCTTTAAACATTAAGTCGCCTTCACAATTTTGTAAAACAAATCAAACAAAGTATGACTGATTATAGTGAATACATTTATGCGCAGAAATTATTTGGATGTCTAAGCACATGTAGATGGTACACTATTACCTTTTCTGACTCTATCTTTTCTTTCCAGACATGTCTACTACAGTGCCAGCCAAGATTGTGCTCAAGAGTACGACTAAGGTCACTCTAAGTGAAAGGTGAGAAATTGGGTTGTGAAGTGATGGCAGTGCCCCAGATGTTGTTGCTCTGGGATGGTTGAGTTAGTGAAACCACCCTTGATTGGTTTTGTTGCCTCGTTTTCAAAACCATCTGGAGGAGTTATAAAATGTTAGTTTATATCATGGTGACCATGGTTAAAAGTTGTCGCAGCTGTTTCAGGGTTGTAAAACTCTACAATGATTGGTTGGAGAAAGGAGCTTTCATGAGCATAAGACACATTATAAGATATACGGGCGATATTTTGACATAGGACAGTTGTTAGTTTTGTGATGGAAATGGACAAACATTGAGATAGAGGTTTGGACAAGTTCACTGTATCTATGCAAAATGCATGCTGGAAAGTGCCATTTGATAGCAAAATTTCAGACAAGAGTTGTGGAGGGACCAGAGTAGCGATGATGGAAGAAGCATACCACCCTGACGACAGGCTTATATCAAGAAAATGGGCTCTAAAGAGCTTCAAATAACTGTACAATATTGTAACACATTGACTTAGGTCAATGTACAAAAGCAAGAACAGCACCATACTGTCGTATGATGTGTTCTTCGGTTACAATACTCCTGGTAGAAAGATAGTATAAAGCTTACTATGCATTTGCAATTGACAGCTTTCTACCAGAAATACTGTCAAAATTATGGTTTGTATGACATGTATTTGTCCTGTGAAAACTTCTGTGTTTGAGGAGCAATCTGAAGTTAAATGTCTGACTCCTTATCCTATGTCTTAAGAAAGTAATGCTTTAATCAGTACATGCTCTAGGTGTTTAAATAAAAGCATGCATAGACATAATTGATATTAAAGATAATTCTATATTGTATTTTATTTGTAATAAGTACCACAAACTGTTTTGCTGTTTTAACTAACTTTTACCCACAAAAGCCTTTCAAAAAGTGAAATTCATATCTATTGTTGTGTCCCTAGCTTCAATTCATTGCAAATCACTTCTTGAACATCTAGTCAAGTGCATGTCATTCATTATTCATGATATAATACAGACAAACGACAGTTTCACTATCAATATCTTTCACACAATTCACTGCAGTTTTCATTGTGATGGACATCTATGTGAAATCATCCTTACATCCGAATTCAAAATAATGAAATGAGTTTCTGGTCAAACAATTTTCAGCCTAAAACAACACATTTCCCTATTAATAAGTTACAAGTAGGTTTGGTTCTATGCTGTCCAAATAAACAACTATCACATTCAACTTTTTTCTAGTGTGATAAACAGCATTTTTATCTTCAGTTTAAGCAAACATATCCTTTCTCATTTGCTTTCCTTCATACTCTGTTTTGCTTAAGAATAAACATGAAGCTTCACAACCATTTGTTTATGACAATTGTAAAAACTTAAAAGGATGCTTTCTAAGACAACCAAACATACAAGGCCTGATGCTTAAGACATTTTCTAAGATAACACAAACTCAACAAATAAGAAAGATATATTGCTTCGTCCCTAATTTTAAAAAAATTATGTTCGAAATCATTTCATAGACCATTTCATCTGATACTTGAGAAGTTTTTCAAAACAAAACAAACTCCAAAGAGTAAAAAGTAAAATGTTAACATATTGCTGTCTCTAATTTTGATCATACATATTCGAAATCATTTGAAATAAAACATTTCATCCCAAGACCAATTACCGGTAACCATTACAGTTGTCCCCTTACCTCTGTACCTTGTTATCCCCATTTCTGTACCAGCCATGACCCCCTGGGACCAGCCAAGCTTTGACCTTAGTGTGGAGTGAGGTGGTAAGAGTTGCAGGCATGGTGTCTGGTAGACTTCTCTCTTTCTCTCTCTCTCTCTCTCTCTGTTATCTCTTTCACATGTCAATTCCAGCATTATCACCCTAAGGTCCTTTAACCTGCAAATAATCGAATAGCAAATATGCAGCAGTGCAATGGGTTCTTTTTTGTCAAACACTTTAAATGTTATTTTTGTAATTTGAGTCTATACAATCAAGGGGTCCTGGGTTGCCCAGTGGTTAAGGTGGGGACTTGGAGCTTGGTATTCCTGGGTTTGAGTCCAACTGACACCTCTGGTTTCATGGAAGTGTCCTTTGGGAAGTCGCTTCAGAGCCCAAGCCTAGTACTGGTGGATCCAGGAAAGGTATAAGGTAACTGAAAAGTAGTTGACACCGTGTTCATATAAATGTAGTCCATACAATCTTAATTTATTCCATAAACATTTATGAATTAATGAATTTAAAAACAAAGTAAAAATGACCATTAAAGTCATCTTGGTATTGTGGATTTCAAGCAATGTGATATATGGAAAAAAAGATATTAATTAAAGTCTATTGAATCTTTAATAATCTTGTAAGTTAGTCTAAAATAAAGTATTGTAAGCAAGTTAAGTCTTTCTAAGCACAGGGTTTTTCACCTAAGCCTTGCTGTTATGCTAGACTGATTTGAGTGTTTTTGCATTGTTTTCTACACATGAGATTTTTCGAGTCAAGTCCAACTATAATGCTAAATCTAAAAGATTTCTGAGTCTTTTTGCACTTATTTCTACATGTTATTTTGTCGAAACTAAAGATAGAATACAGGTTTTTTGTCATTTGTAACATTTTTTGAATACAGGTTTTTTGTCATTTGTAACATTTTTTGAAAAAAAAATTAAGATATCTTTTAAATATATATGCATGAACAATTTTCATTTTATTCACCAATTATGTTGACATAATGTTAAAAGAAGATTCATTTGAATACATGAAACTGACCCTTAAATTTACTTCCATTTACTCTCCATAGACTTCCCTCTATTCTAAACTATACATGCTTCACAATAAACAAACCATACAACACTTTGTAATAAGAGATTGCTCCTGCTTTCTAATAGGCACAGAAAAAAGATAGTAAAAATAAATTGTACAGTTAAGAGGCCATGATGACTACAGACCGAGGTCTATTGTAGAAGTCAAGACCAAAATGGCAAGTGCATTGGCTGAGAATGCTAGAGCTCTAGTCTAAAGTTATTAATTCATGCTATGTTTTTGTTGGAGCATATAAATACCATGTGTACCTTTTCTGCGAAGATTCACACAAATACAGAAAATGCGACCACCCCCGCCGTCAACACAAGAGGTGCGAGTTCAGATGGCGTCCCAAGCCCATGCTACACAACAGAACAGACGTCTGGCTCAACAGATGGCCAACAGACCCGCGGTCCAGGCTGCGCTGGGCAGTCGACAGCAACTGGCACAACTACCACAGCAGAACAAGGTAGGTGCAGCGTTGTTTTTGGACTAGGGTGCGTTACCACCTTAGTTTTCACCAGTTGGGAAAGTGTCTGGTGCCGAGGCAATTGGGAAAATTTGCAACATTTCAGTTGGTTTATCTTATACAGTTATAATTAGGAGTTTAGGGATTTGTTTTCTGATAATAGAAAACCTTTCATAGGTAGCTTATTTCTTCTTTAAAACTTATGGACACTGCAGAAAGAGTACAGTGACTTTGTCATTGATATATGGGCCACGTCACGAAAAAGGGGCACTCGGACATAGCAAACAGTGTAGCCCCAGACCAGCCGCCACGTCACTGACGTGGCGGCTTGTCTGGGGTTACACTGTTTGTCATCTTAGAGGACATTAAGTTCTACCTTTAAATAAATACAAATGATAACTGTCGTGACAAGATGCTGGAATAATAGCGCTAAGAAAGAGCTGAGTCAGCGGTTTTTATTTATGTCCGAGTGCCCCTTTTCGCCTGACGTGGCCCATATGCTTTGGGGCAAGAGTCTGTATTTGATTTCAAGTTTTCTGTTACAAATAACCTGAGGGTATTTAAACAGCTGAGCGAATTTTAACAACTCAAATGTTTATTAAAGAATTAAGGTCTAATTTGGGGAAAAAAATCTTGGAATTTAGGGGAAATGTTACCTAGATTTGATTGGGAAAGGGTCCTTTTACCGTACCCAAATAAAAAAAGGGAAAAAACGCTGAGGTGGTTTTGTCTGTCCCTATCTAGATATGTTTCGGGGTTTCCAGGGTCTAGTAGTTAAAATGCAGAACTTGAAATCGCATGACCCCTCTCCATATCCGTTCAAATCATGGCATTTGAATTTTCATATGAAATGGTTGGTGTGTCCGTGTCACACACACTGACACAAAATTGGCTTATTTTGAAATAAAACAATGGGGCGGGGCGTTCATTTATGCAACTTGAGATTTTACTTTTCTTGCATTTTTTTAAACCAAACACTATGCTGTATATTTCATCATGCGGATTATTCTTTTATTTTGTTACAAAACAATCATACTTTGGGACTTTACTTCAATATTTTCAGATGTTATAAGTCAGGGGCATTTCAAGTTGTGTTCATAACATGTATTTTACATGTAACATGTCAATGACATATATTATAGTTTCAGAAGAAGTCCTTAAAGCAACGACTTGGTCCATCCAATGTGAAGGCACGACTATCGTTGAATAACCCACAGAGAGGCGCTCCAGCTCAAAGACGAGGGGGTAGAGGAGGACGTGTCATGAACGGATTTAACAATCGGGGTAATTGACACTGATTCTGGGAAATCATTTTTAAACTAGGTCCATATAAGAGGAATTTGATAATTTGACCGCTTTTTTTTTTTTTTCCCTGTACGTGAAGCTACATACTGATTTAAATGCTTTCCCAGAAGCTACTCTAACTATGACCTATACTATGACCTATACTATGACCTATACTATTCGATGAAATATAAAATTTTGTATCATTGCATTCAAACGGTCTTGTACAATTGTACAAACATGACCCAAGTGCTTGAAATAGAAATTTAAATCAGGACCTCTACAAACTAGCCCTATATCATAACTACATGTATTTGGGTAATATGATAAAATTATTACTGTATAGTTGGTTAGAAGGACTATCTCACAGATATGGATTTTAACTTTTTAGACTGAATTTTCTTTTATCAAAAAAATGACAACATGAATTCTAAGGTATAGTGCTGGTATGACCAGATTATTTACAGCTTTGGAACCCTGTTTATACCTGTAAAGGAAAGAATCACAAGTATTGCAGAAACTGCAAACCATTTCAACGGTTTTATATTGTAAACAACAAGCTTAAGGTAGAATATGGTGTGCTATGTTTAGATACTAGGGATGGGAACGATTATTCGAATATTCGAATAGCGGGTCGAATATTCGAATAGCAAAATAGTATTCGAATATTCGATTTTAATGAACCCATATTACTGTATGTTTACCATAAATTTTTTTAAAAAATAATGTTGTTTTATTTTCATTTTCTTCCTCTAAACTGATCCCAAATATCGAAGAACGTGCCTAGCTCCCAGGTGCAGTTACGATGTTTTTACAATGTATGTCACACAGTAAAACACCTGTGACAAATTACCACATCTTTTGACAGTTTGCAAAACGATTAATTCCTAAGTGTGAAAATAGTCGATTTTAAGCCGCTAAATCTAACACCTTAATGATCTGCACTTGCTCCTTATTATCCAAAACAAGTCAATCACGCTAATTGACAATTGTCAGTGTCAACCAATCACGTAACTTGTTTGTCGTGAAATTAAACAATTACTCTTTCAATAACCAATCGTAATCATGATTGCACATGCACGAAGACCAATCAAATAATGTGTAAGAAAGTATATTTTTCCTCAGAATAATTTGTCGAACTTATTTTCATTCTAATTTCTACATCTATTCGATAAACATCACAATGTCTCCATCACGTGTCTGGAATTACTTTACTCGTTTGCCGAACATCAACAACTATTTAAGTTTCTGATGGACCAACTCTGTAAGAAACTGGAAAAGTTGTCTGTTGATAAAAACGAAATAATGGTTATTACTGCTTTGATATTGCATGCACGTACATGTATACAGATATCGGCTATACACAAAAGGATTGAACAGAGGACTAGTGTACTAGTATTGGACATGCAGACATTCGGACATCAAAACGAATTCTAAAATCGAATATTCGAATATATTCGAATAGTTCTAGTCGAATATTCGAATAGTGATTTCACGATTCGTTCCCATCCCTATTAGATACCAATGTCACATGGGTCTTAAGAATTGTTTAACCTCTTTTGTCATTTGACAAAGGACCTCCTGTGTTTATTTATAAACTGGCTTTCCCAAAGAAGCACTTATAGGTGCGAAGGCTCATTTCACATTATTTAACAAAATAAGGATAAAATCAGGGGGTCTCAGCAACTTTGAAGTAAAGGAATTGAAAACAGTCTTTGGTCAATTGACAATAATGGTTAAAATCAACTTTTTAACATTTCCTACTACCAGACCCTCTGAGTTACTCCCTTTAACTGCCATTTATTCTGACTCACACTTCTGTAATGCTTCGATGGTACATGAATAAGTTGGGCAACTAATATTGTTTATATATTGATGAATGAAAGATGTAAATAACACTGTTTAACCTTGTTTCAGGAGGTCAAGTTCGAGGAGGACGAGGTGGAAGAGGTAATCGAGGGGCAGGACGCGGTCAACAAAGGTGAGTTTGAGAGGTCAGGAGTGACACATGTGTTTAACACTTAACTGGTGCCTACTTGGCCTAGTACAGTGCTTTATTTCTCTATATATAACATACCTGTGATTTTCTTTAAAATCATGCAGTTTCCCCTAAAATGAGTTCCCCTATGGCAAAGCACTCATGATTTGTCCCCTAATTACCCATTTTTACTATATAAAAAAGGGCATCAAATTTTCCACCTTGGAGTGAAAAAAGGCCTGTAGGAGTGAAAAACCGGCCTGTAGTATTTACTGTACCGAAGTCTTTCTCACAAAGAAGAGTATTTTTACGAGGACTCAATTAACAATGGTTTGGAAATAGAAATTGAGAGCATCTTTTTTATTTATTCTTATACTTTTTGCCAGGTTATTGTCCCTTTATAACATTGCTTTGTTTGTTGAAGGGATTAGTTTCTAAATCTATGTAATGAATAAGAAGACCTGAGGTTAATCATTAATGTGTCCAAATTATTTGATATTATTATCTCCTTGTTTTTTCATACTTGACCAAATTTATTGCCATTTCAATTGGGGTTGTTTAGTTTCAATGCAATACTATGACTCACATCAGTCAATAACCAATAGAACCAAGAATTATCTACATTTTGCACACACGGAGTATGCGTTTTCTTTTTTAACTTTTTATGTTGCTATGGTGATATAAACCGTTGTTATTTATAGATGGAGGGATCAGGATGATTACCATCCACGTGGGCGTGGTGGGTTTGGTCGCCCTGGAAACCAATATGTGTAAGGGCATGAACCTGTAATAGTGTGCAGTTTTATGTTGCCATGCTTACGGACTGGAATATATGTGTTTTTTGTCCTCAATTTTGTATTAAAACAACCCTCTGTGCTTTTAGCAAACAACATCAAAGTGCTTTAATAATCTATCCCCTTATGGAGCAGTGTTGTTGTATTTATGACCAGTTAAAAAAAAAAAACAGTTGTAGGTGAGCCCAGATGGGACCTATATAGGTTTTCCCATTATGGGCTTGCCCAAATGTAGCCCAGATAGGACCCATATGGGAATTTTGAATATGGGCTAACCAAACATGTTTAGGCCCTAGCTTGTAACAGCAGCCCAACAACAATAGCCTTGTTCTTGCTTTAAAAAAAACCCTTGAAAATGTATATAATTTTATCCAAAAAATACTCGGAGGCAAATTTGTTATGCTATAAATTATCGGGTTCTGTAACAATTTTTTTTAAAGATTTTCCTTTATGTGTACCTTTTTGTGAGTACAGTACAGTCATCTAGAGTGACTGAACAAGTTAAAAGCTTCCTTCACAATTGATGTAAAACAATAGTTAAATAATTTAAGGAAAAAAGTCCTGTGGTAATTTAGACTATTGCATAGCCGGAACCTGAGACTATACTTGCAATGAAAGTCAATTGATGGATGTTGCATGAAATTTTGAAATGTCATTTATGGTGCAATTGATGTAAACCTTGACATAAGAAATCTGCATAGAGCGAACCTAAGCGGTTAACATGTCATTATGATAATTCTCTTTTGATCCTGTGTTTTATAATTTAAAAAAAAAATCGCATGATCAAATTCTAACTCGTGTAATGTTGTTTTAAAGAGATAAGTTGCATGATTCTGCACACATTCCGCAAGTCTTTGAAGAGTTCAATCATTTGACAAATTTGTTTCTCAGTGCGGGACAAAGTCTCCACTTAAATATTTTTTGCAAAATTCCATCAAGAAATAGGCCCAGCTCCAAAAATGGCATAGAAAAATTCATGATTGTGGATACTGCTCTTGTAACTAATCATCGATTGTGCCAAGTTGTGTGTCAATGATAAGATGATGCCAAAGAATATTAGAGCTGTGTAAATAAGTGAATTCTTACATGAATAAGATTTCCTACTATTGTTATGGAAGTTGGGTTTACTGACAAATATCCTGCATGAATGAGCTATGCTTTTTTCCCAATTGTTTTTATGTTTTTTTTAACATTCTACTGTTTGATGATATGTTTTTTTAATGATAGATTATTATCATGTATATGGCACTCATTAATATATCAATGCCACAGATTAGGTTACTTTTTTGATCGTCATTTTAATTCTTATGGTAAACATAGTTACAATATTCAAATTTTATTTTTATTTCATTCAAAAGAAAATAGATTCTGCATGGCTCAGTGGTTATGGTGGCTGTCTCTGATTTTGTGGGTCTGCGGGTTTGAGCTTCACTGGATCTCCTTGGTTCACAAGCATACCCTTTTGCAAGTCATTTCAGAGCTCTTGCATTGTACTGGTGAACCCAGGAAAGCTATATTAGTATACCATAACAAAAACATTTTGTACACAGTCTAAAACCTCATTTATAAACAAACAAAGATCCCTACTAGATGCATAAACCAAAATTGTAGAACTTTTTTCTATGTCAAGTTTATCATCTTTGTGAGAAGGGCCATTGAACTTGAAAATATCAAAGCCCTGTTTTGCAGATCCCTACTAGATGCATAAATGAAAATTGTACAACTTTTTTCTATGTCAAGAGTATCATCTTTGTGAGAAGGGCCATTGAACTTGAAAGTCTCAAAGTCCAATTTTGTATGAATTTGAATATTGGCAGAGCTTATTCTTAGTTCATGGATGGTAGCCTCCTGGCCGATGAATCCAAATGAGTTACCAATTGGTCTACCCAGCTTGACCATACTCATATTGACTGTTTACTTTATTTTAATGATAAATCATAATAGTTTTTGTACATCTCAGAATAACTGAAATACTGTTTCGTGTCAATATTTGGCGAAGGATTTTGTCCTCTTCTAGGCGATCCTTAAACATTATTTCTAAAATTATCTTAAAAATCAGTGATAAGCAAAAAGGCTCATTGTTATCATTATTCATATCCTTTTTAACTATTTTTTTAGAGGATTTAATTGAGAAAATTCTTAAAAAATGTTTTTAGGAAACCAATATGTTGTTAAGGTTTCTCCCTAGTCCATAATTTGACATGAAGAATGCATTTTATTTTCGTATAGGGCAATCT
Organism: Cerastoderma edule; assembly: GCA_947846245.1. NCBI lineage: Eukaryota > Metazoa > Mollusca > Bivalvia > Cardiida > Cardiidae > Cerastoderma > Cerastoderma edule. The sequence goes on from OX401411.1 coordinate 38,914,231, forward strand.
AACGTCGAAATTCCGAACGATTCAAATAGAGTAGGACTTATCAAATTCTAATTTTCGTATTTAAAGCACAAAATGGCGATTCAAAGTCAATTGATGAGACAAGATATGATAAATAAAACTTATGTACCACCAAATAACGGCAACAATTGCCGTTAAACAATTAAAAAGACGCTTAATATGTTTTTCACATTCCAGTGCGCATGAGCAGAAAAAATGCGTCTGAGCAGAAAAATCGTCACCTAGTGTAATAAACTGTTCTTACAATGTTAATATGAGGAATACCTACATGTTATGTGTATGGATCGACTTAAAAGTGATAAATTAATAACTGTGATTAGTTTCATTTGATATTTTACTGTAATAATGGAAATATGAGTCTTCAAACAATGCGACAAAAATATTGTCGCATCGTCCTCCATTAAATGATTGGTTCAAAAGTTTGATGTGACGGGAGATATTTCCCAATGCAAAACTTCTCAATATTTTCCATTCGCGTCAAATTAGTTTGACTAGGTTTCTCCCCTATATGGGAGTTTAACTTTCTTTGTCAACTTTTCTTTAATTTCTTATACCTGCCCATGGTTATGTGATGATAAAATGTCAATTGTAACAACATTGTCATTTCCGCAATCTGAGAAATATACCATGTACATAAGAGAAAGGTTACACATTTCAGGGGGAATGTCCCCGACTAATTACACAATTACTTTGTTCGTCCACGTAGAATAGGTCAATGTATATGGAAGTGTTGATTATCATTTTAGATTATTATTTTTAAATGGTAATTCATACATAATATTCAAATTATAAGTTGTGATATATATTCGTTTCCTCAATCAAATGAAATAATTGATATGGTTTTACTCTTAGATCTATTTTTGAAAAGGAAAGAACAACTTTAGTAGTCTTGCGAGAAGCAGTGTGGCGGCTTCCATATTATGTCAGACGTGTTTTCATTGTATAAACCCGATGAGTTTGAGTGAACAAAATATGTGCCAATTTAGACTGTTATTCTTATTTATCCCCTGTCCTTGTTTAATGTTTAACCCTTTACCCAAACGCCAAATTTTCGGCTGTCCCCAATTGAAAGAGTTTGCAGACGACATTTTCAAACGTAATGTAATTGAAAAATGTTTTTTTGATAGGGGCAGAAAATATTGCGGGAAAAGGAGAAATTGCTTGTTAAGAGCAATTTATCCTTTTCCCACAATCTTTTCCAGAGTCGTCTGCAACAAACTGGTCAAATGTCAATATTGTTTGGTTATTGGTTGAATTTGTTAAGTTGAATTTGATTTTGTTTTGCTTGATTTATAGATGGAGGGAACAGGTCGATTACCATCCACGCGGGCGTGGTGGGTTTGGTCGCCCTGGAAACCAATATGTGTAAGGGCATGAACCTGTGATAGTGTGCAGTTTTATGTTGCTACTTAAGCTTTGCTGGATTTTTCTGTACAGTCAGTCTTACATTTGACAACCTTGCAAGAGAGTCATGAAAAATTAGGATTTTTATGATTTGGTCTTCTGATTAAAATTTTCTTTTGGAATTTTAGTCTATACACAAAGAGGACTGCTTTTTAAGCATTATTTTATCGAATAGGGTGATATTGAGAAGAAAAAAAAAGATGTGTTGCTTATTTCAATGTGGTAAAATTGTATTGTCTCTTTAAAAAGGTACAGTTGCCATAACTTTTTTATGTATAATTGATGAAGTGCCAAATGTAAAAAGCTGCTTAGTTTACTTAAAGTTCCTGGACGTCATACAACAGAAATATAAATGTAAAATGTGGATTTGGCATATGGTATTCAGCTATGCACCAAACCAATATTCATAAAAATAAAGTAACCCAAATCGCTCTATAAATGTAGATAATTCGAGAGAAAAAACATGGTATCACTAACTGGATGATACATCCACTGTATGGTAATTAGTTACCGGTATACCCTGTTGTTCTTTCTGTGTAAGTTCTACATGGCCAACTTTATGTTATTCCGGCTAGTTTGATATTTTGACTTTCAGAGTGTATTCTGAATATCATGGGCCAGGTGTCTATAGCTTGACATGAATGCAAGGTTTATCGAGGTCATGTAGCCTTGTCACAGGATTTGTATAAAATTAAAAAAAAGACGCCCAATGTTAACTAGCATTTAATTGTTTTCTCAGATAAAATATCAAATAAATGTGGTTTTTTTTACATTCTTACAGTTCCAGAAAAAAATATTTTGACATTTGGGAACTTTAAATTACATTTGTAAAATGATATGGGAAGAATAAAAATTGTTTATATAGTATGGAAGTTGCATACACATGGATGCAAAGGCAAGATTGACTGTCTTTATTTATACTGTTTCCCTATTTAGTTTCCTTTTTTACTTTCACATTTATTTTTACATTTATAGAAGCACTTGATCATAAATGAACTATATCTCTGTAGACATTAATTCATCCCATCTTTAGCCGAAAATTCATGAAATTATTTGTTTAAGAAAATTTAATTGCTTGTTAACTTCTGAATTTTCATTTTATTGATGATTTTTCCGGATTGTATATATATTTTTTTCCATTATTAATGTCGTTTCGCTTCACTTTCAATGATAAACTGTTTTTATATTTTAATACGGTGCAGTACTTAAAGCTGCTTGTTCACAGATGTTGGGAAATTTGGAAGTTTAAACTTTATTTCTTTGAAACTGTACAACAGCTTAAAGCTCTAATGTTGTATGATACGCAATAAAAATTAGCCATTGGAAGTGAAATCAGTTTGTACATGAGTTTTAGGGTCTTAATACAGTGAATTTTCATGTATTAACCCTTATAATGCTGGATTATTTTCTAAAAATTGATTTGTGTCTTGTCTGCTTTCTAAAACCTTGAACATCTACTTAATTTTGGTGAGGAAAGATACCCAGAGTAGCAAACAGGTTAGATCACAGGCCAGCCGCCAATTTACTTGGCGGCTGGCCTGGATCTAACCTGTTTGCATAAGCATGAAGTTGGTTCCAGCACTAAAATGGTTAAGATTCAAAAGCCTTACAAGGATTTTTGAGATCTAGCGCCTCAGGACACTACATACATTGACATATTGACGCTTCCTGAATTGATTATAAATGCTTTCAATGGCTACTTTTCATTGTGTTTCATAAAAACAGTACATAAAAAAAAAATATATTGATATAATATAATGATTTGCCAAAAAATGTGTCAAACAAAAATATAAAAACAATACATAAACTGTATTGCTTCAACAACATATACATGAACAAGCAACTTTAGTATAGAATGTAAATGCTATATCATATGAAATCAAAAGAAATGATATATTGTTCATAATGTACAATTTTAACCTTTCCCCCTATATTCAACATGTAACAAGCCCAAATTAGATGAACCATAGGGATCCTGAATGGCCCAGTGGTTAAGATGGTGGTCTCAGAACTTGGGGGTCCCAGGTTTGAGCCCCACCAACTCCTCTTGTTTCGTGGAAGTATCTTTAGGCAACTTCACCCAGAGCCTTAGTCTAGTACTGGTAGATCTAGGAAAGTTGTAACATAACTTCAAAATTGTTGACACGTCATTACACCATACAAACAAAAAATATGTTCTTTTTTAGGCCTGTTTTAATGTTAACATGTCAAGTTTCAGCGCAATACTATTCACATTCTGAAAGAATTACTTTAGATTCATTTAAATCTTGATATATTTGGAATAAGGCTCAAACCTGTTCAATCTTATCTATCAGGATCAAGCTTTCTCACAATATTGGATTTTAAATTTAACATAAACTAACTTTTACCGATGAAATAACAACATAGATTTCTAAAGAAACATTAGACTAGATTGTAGATGGCTTTCCACAATCTTTCCTTCCCTGTTTATAGCCATACCTCCGTGGCCTAGTGGTTAGAGTACAGAACTTGAAATCACATGGTCCCTCTCTGTATGGGTTCAAATCCTGAGAAGGGTATGGATTTTCATGAGAGGCAGTCTCACGACTGACTTACGGAATGCCGATGGTTCTACCCGCCTTGATCAGCCCTTATGGGCAGTTGATTTTGGGGTCTTCCTCCATCATTAAGAGTGAGGTTGCTCTAAAGTCGTCTGCAACAAGGTAGTCAAATGTCATTATTGTTTGGGAAAGGATTAACAAACACACAGGATTTTAATAACTTGAAAGTGAAAAATAAAAGTAAATTGTCTTTGGTTAAGTGGCGATTATTGTTGATATCATTGCCTGAGTTTGTCTCTTTAACCCTTTCCCAAACAATAACGACATTTTACCACTTTGTTGCAGACAACTTTAGAAAACATTGTGGGAAAAGGAAAAATTGCTCTTTATGAGCAAATTCTCCTTTTCCCACAATGTTTTCTGCCCTATAAGAAGATTATTTTTCAGTTTCATCACATTTTGAAATGTTGTCTGCAAACTCTTTCAATTTGGGACACGACACCAACCACCTATTCTCTATTCATTTGCAGAAATGGTAATGATGAAGGCTGGCAGGCTCATGTACCATTATTAATTTGTAGTACTTTTTTGTTTCTCTTCTCTAGAAATGGAAACTGAGCTTATTGCTACTCTCTGTTTGCTTTTGTACAATAAAAAAGAAACTAGATAATACTTTCATCGTCTTAGCCTAGTTCTGGCAATTATTTATTAGAAAAAGCCTTGATATAACCGAAAAACTACTGACACAATGTTAAAACCCCATACGAAATATGTAGATTAGTTGATACTAATGAAAAGTAGGTAAACAAACCCAAATTTTATTTAATGTATTTCCCCATCATGTAATGGGATAGAACTTATATATTATTATTTTTGATGAGTTTGAAAATAAGTTTTGTTATTTCAACCCAAGTGGTCTATTATTATCCTTGGGCCAACTATGTAATATACTAGGTTATTGTGTTTGATAGTAATTACTCAAGGATGATTAAATAGACCCCTGTGATTTTGACTGGGTAAAAGGATTATAATTGTCAAAGCAGGGAAATGCTCCATTGAAAAAAATTATCTTATTAGTGGAAAAGTAATTTAGAGGTATAGAGTTTGGTGAACTTCATTGGACTACAAAACTGAAAGTCATTCTTTAAATATTTTATGATCTATTATGTCTTGCAGTAGCAAAGATTTTCTTACACTTTTATTAGAACTGAGCGAAACAGACAAATAGAGCTCTCTCTATGTGGTGCAAATTGGGCTGTCAATTTTAAATATTATTGTTGATTTTTATATATTATAGGCGACTTAATAACATCTTTTCGCCACTTTTTTAAAACTTGTTTTTAATCTATTTTATTTTGTTTTTTATGTTTGCATCTTGTAGAAATTATTTTATAAACTTTAACAGTATTTAGCTTTTATAGGACTCTGTGTCCCATGCCTTAAACTTGAAGTCAAAATGTCCAATAGATAGCCTATCCTTCATTTTTGTTTAGTACTAGCCTATAATCTTGCACTACGTCCTGAAATTGTAGTAACTTGAAGTCAAAATGTCCAAAAGATAGCCTATCCTTCATTTTTGTTTAGTACTAGCCTATAATCTTGCACTACGTCCTGAAATTGTAGTTTCACCTTATTATTGTATTGGAGTATTACACTCCTTTTGAATTATTTTATGGTATTACTCCAGTTTTTTTATCTGAGAGTATTGGATCTCTTTATGTTCGTCCCTTTTTTCGGTTGTCTAGAAAAGCCTTTTTGTATTCATTCCTAAACATCTGTTGAAGACAAGTACAGTGATGTCTCGTTAATCCAAACACGCCCATTCCCAACAAAGTTTCCGGATGACCGAATCATCCGGACTAATGAAGCAGACCATGTTCTTATACACATTAAGACATAAACAGTCTGTATGCACATGTATACTTATAACCATTTAGCAAACGCAAAGTTGTCGACCGTCCCAAATTGAAAGAGATTGCAGACGACGTTTCAAAACGTGATGAAATTCAAATAAAATCTTCTGATATGGCAGAAAACATTGTGGGAAAAGGAGAAATTGCTCGTCACAAGCAATTTCTCCTTTACCCACAAGGTTTTCAAAGGTCGTCTGCAACAAACTGGTCGAATAATTCCATTCCCTTACCATTTCGTTCGGATTGCGAGACATCTGGATAATCGGGGTCCGTATAAACGAGGCTTCACTGTACTCTTCCCCTTTGGTGTATTGATAAGCTCTAGAAAAGCATTTACATGTTCATGCGTACATGCACATTCAATCTCGCAAGCAAGCAATTAAGTAATGAGGATTAACAATTCATGCATGTGCTATGGTGGTAGAACACCTTTAGACGTGGTAATCTTTGTTCATAAACCATATGGGCCACGTCACGCGAAAAGGGGCACTCGGACATAAATAAAAACCGCTGACTCCGCTCTTTCTTAGCGCAATTATTCCAGCATCTAGTCACGACAGTTGTCATTTGTATTTATTTAAAGGTGGAACTTGATGTCCTCTAAGATGGCAAACAGTGTAGCCCCAGACCAGCCGCCACGTCAGTGACGTGGCGGCTGGTCTGGGGCTACACTGTTTGCTATGTCCAAGTGCCCCTTTTTCCGTGACGTGGCCCATGTTATGTCAATTTGACTCATTTTAGAAAACCTTTAATTGTGTTTGATATTCATGAATCTACAATTCCATGGAAGGATGGTTTTTTTTTTTTATGTACAAAAAACAACAATATCAAATCAGTCCTTCTGATTGTGCTTTTATATGTATCAGTATGTGAATACCCATTATAAAGGACTAACAAGAAAGCATCTAGAAGTTGATCAGGTAAATAATGCCTCATATCTGAACCACCACATCACAGATTTTCTCATTTTCAATTTTTCATTTCAGTGGTCGAGGAGGCGGCGGTGGACGAGGTCGAGGAAACTCTCCCGGGTTCAGAGGTCAGCGTGGAGGTCGCGGTGGCCCAAGGGGTCGCGGAGGCAGAGGCGGGCGGGGACGAGGGGGTGAAAACTTCACACGAGAACAATTAGACAATCAATTAGAAGAGTACATGAGCAAAACGAAGTACAGTCTCAATGCAGAGCTAGACGAATACATGTCGAATGCGGACAATTGAAAGATGTGTGTTAAATCAGTGGATGTTGGTGATCTTAATATATATTACTACTATGTACGATTGTTTGAAGACGTGGAGACTTTGAGCAGATAGCATCAGTTATTGTTTCCCATATGACACAAGATTGGGTGGATTACTTGAGAGACAGGTACCCTGTGAGAGTTATTTCTATGGGTTTTTTTTTTGCCTTGTGGATAAACATCGAAGAAAAACATTTTAGCTTGAAAGGAATCAGGTTTTTGCGGATAAACATCTATAGACAAAAAAAATAATCTTGGAAGGAAACTTGTTTTTTTTGATAAACATCTAAGAAAAAAGATTTTGTATTGGAAGGAAATTGGTCATTGTGGATAAACATATAAGAAAAATCATTTTATCTAAGAAATAAGATTTTGTCTTGAAAGGAAATTGGTCTTTGTGGATAAACATATAAGAAAAATAGTTTAATCTTGAAAAAAAAAAAACTGGTTTTGTGGATAAACATCTTAGAAAAAAAACTTTTGTCTAGGAAAGAAGTTGGTTAACAAGATGTTGAATGTTGATATAGTATGATTGTACATCATGTTATCTGTAATCCTATTTATTCGAAGGTCCTGAATGTTCAGTCTCTTAAAGGGAAATATTGACCAACTTCAAGATTAAGTTCCTGTAACACTTAATGATTGTATAGCATGTTATGAGGAAAGTAATCTGTATGTAGAAAGATGTGTTTTTGTTGGTAAGCTGGGGTAACAGTCAAGGGAGATGATTTATATGTGTGTATATATATATATATCAAGGGTTCAGTGCAATACTATAGTAAGTGCTTCATGTTTATGAAGCACTTACTATAGTCTTGCACTGAACCCTTGATATGTATTTCTGTGGGGTTTCCTATGATGTTTTTTATTATAGTCTCCCCAAGTAGAGTTAAATTATTTGAATATTGACATTTTATATCTATAAGATATGAATGTGTTATGTTCATCAGTATTTGAGTGGTAAGAAGTCATTGTTTAATAGAAAGATCTTACCTGTGAAGGTATTTGTACAGGAAATTTGTAGTTTCTAATTGGCGATGGTTTTATACCTAACCTCATCTTAGATATTGTGTACAGAATTTGAGGGTTCAATACAAGACTATAGTTTGTGCTTAATAATTATGAAGCACTTTCTATTGTATTTCATTGAATCCTTGAGATATCATTTGTAAGTGTGTGTTGAACTACTCTATGTTTTCATTTCAGGGGTGGCAACTTCTTATTTCATTCTACTTGTCTGTAAATGCAAATTATTTTTCTTAACTTGTCCTTATAGTGATTATATGATAAAATTCAGGAGATATTCTCTTGTCTGTTTAAGATTTTGGACAAGCTCAGCAATATGAATATTTGATTTTGCCACCCTTGCCTTTTACTGCCACCATTTTAGTGTACGAATCGAGGGTTCAATCCAAGACTATAGCAAGTGCTTCATAAACATCATAAAGGAAATGGGTTGAACTGTATGGCAAAATGCATCAAGTGTACACAATCTTTTGATGGCTTGTTGAAACAACAGATCTGGTAGGATGATTGTTTAGAATTAGCTTGTATGCATCTGTCATAGTTTTAGTTTCCAGGATAATATTATATAATACAAGCTGGCGTTGAACAAGATTAGTTATATTAGAAAGGATTTAGTTAATGTATGTTGATAATGTGTTGTCTGATAATTTTTACACGACATGGAAATAAAACAAAAAAATCAATGCACATATTTATTCAAGTATTTGTTTGTTTTTGTGATAATGTCCTAATTCCAGGTTTACTCCATTTGGTCACATTCGTAAAGTGAGTATAACTTCGAGTATAATTTCGGTTAATGTTTGTTTTGAAGAAATCTTGGCTGATACCATATACACAGAACATTAATTTCTAAACGTCCAATTGATATTTCATTAATATGCTGGAATACAAAATATATAAACTTTTGACATTTGTTTATACCTATGACACAACCTTTGTTAAAAATATATCCAAAAAAGTCATTTGATTTAGATAACTTAAGCTTATGTATTATGTATTCCAAGATTTAAATGAAATATCAAGTGGACGTTTAGAAATTATTTTGAGTGTATATTTATTTTTAAAGTTCTAGTAAAAACAAATTGAATTCCACCAACCTCATTCTCAAAGTTCCAGTCGGGAAAATTTTGTTTTCCTAATATAGTAAGTTTCAGCAATACGACTGCCCAAAACGAAAAGGTGGTGATTTCAGGCGTACTGGTGAATCGATGAAGGCTGAAATAAATCTGAAAAATTGTTGATACGGCATTAAACCCCGCACAGCAAACATTTCTGGTTGATAAAAGGCCTTGCACCATTTGCGAACATTTATAAATTTTAAGTTTTGACTTCTGGGGCCCGTTTTACTAAACAGTTTACGCTTAAGGTTTGGGTAAGTCTAAAACAACAAGTCCTTTTATTTCAATATTTGGCAAGGCAATATTGCAAAGTAACACATCATTGGAATCGTCTCTCCGAGACGCTTCCAATGACGTGTCACATTGCAATATTGTACTTTCATTGAAGATATTATCCATATTAATCAATTATGACTTACGCAAACATTTTCCGTAAGTTGTTTAGTAAAACGGGCCGGGCCCCTGGTGCATTGTTTTGCTTG
>OX401411.1:38928948-38968948 GCA_947846245.1 Cerastoderma edule
TATCTCCCTGTATGGGGATGATCACTGCCATCACAAATGTCACGTGACCACCTACTTAGGAACGAAAATGGCATAACAAGATGGCGGCAAAACTAAAAAATTGTAATCCATTACTGCTTTATTTATAAACAAAACCATTTTTTCTTCAACTTGACTGGTCAGAAATCAATACAACAAGATAGTGTTACTGAATTAACTCAGATATCCGGTAATCTCTTAACAAAACAGCATCATTTGAATTTCATCCAAATCTGGATGAAAAATCTTGTGGTGGCAGTGGTCGATGCAGCGTAGCAAGGGGAGATCACTGTGAGGAGTTTGTATCCGTTCTAGATCTAATACGCAGCCCTTGAATCTGCTGGAGACAAAGGTTATGTTATCTTTCAAGAGCAGTTCGACTGCGATCAAAGAGCGACGTTAAAAATGAACAGGCGAACATAGATCTGGGAATGGCAAGCCGCAATAAATGTATATTTCATAAGACTAATTATTGGATTAAGTCCATTTATATGCAAACCATTACATTAATAAAAAAATTTCCTCTTAATCTATGGTCTATGTGTTTGTTTAAACATATTTTATTGCCCAAAATATACATAGTCATAATAAAGAGTTTTAGTGCAAATCATAATAAGGAAATGAGTTGAGCTACAAGTTCCAAAACAGATACAGCTCTCCCCTTCTGGTATATAAGTTACAACAATGGTCATGACAATATTACATTATATTATTAACAAACCATACGTATTCACACAATAAATCAAAAACTTACAGCAATGGTGAGAAAACATGAGATATTTAAAAGAAATAGATAAAAACCACAAAAGTAGTTCAGGAGTTTAGAAGTGTAGAAGAGTGAAGAAATAAGAAGAATGATTGGATAAAGTATAAGAAGGGCATGCTGAGTTTGGAGTTACAAATCAAAACGTTTTGTCAACTTTATATATGTATGGACAGCGCCGACAATCAAAACATTCTCTTTGTCCGATAGATTGTTGTCTCCAAAAAGTAATACGTGAGCATTTAGGGGGTGGAATGCGCGAGTAACTGTAAATAACATGGTTTTCTCAATTACATATTTTTTACATCGAAAAACGTAATGTTCAGCATTTTTCTTTTCGTAACAATGTTCGTAACTATCTGTGTGATAAATGTTTATTCAGAAGATCGTTTTTTAGATTACTACAGTTGTTTCTAAACCGTGCACGTATAATAGATAAGTGTCGTATACCATGAGAATAGTGCTTTGGGGCTTCGGTGGAAGGAATCTGTGACTTTAAAACGGAACGCTTGAATAAGCTTACCGACGATCTGTTACGCAATTATTGTGGTAGTTTATTCCATAGTTCTATTGAAGAGGGGACAAATGAGTTTTCGAATAAAACAGTGCGTCGAGGATAGTTAACAAAATCAGAATTATTTCCTAGATTATAATTGGTTGGGTTATCTATTGTTCGGGGGAAAAGAAGTAGTAAATAGTTGGGAGCCATACAATTCTTGACTTTATACATCAATACAAGTTTTAGGTCTATATGTTTTACAGAGACAGAAGATTTGCTTTACTTATGGCACAGTATACATATTCCTCATTCTCTTGCTGTGCAAACGGATCAGTATTGTTATGTAAGTATTGGCGCTTTGATTCGTTGTTAGTAACAATTGCGCTTAAACACTCCTTTTACTGATAGCTCCAGAGAAAATCATACTGATAACACAATGTAATTATATTTTGTAATGCTTTACAAAACAACACAAGAATGGACATGTCGTCTGCAAATGATGGCGCACAAATTGCGAATCCTCTTATCTTGAATTCTAATTTAATTAAAGCTAACCGCTTTATGAGTAATCAATATAAAGGAGATACAAAGATGGCAACCAGACCCTTCCTTGTCCTGTGCCCTGTTTTAGGCATTCAGAAAAAAAGTCATTATAAACTAAACAAACTGAAAAGCTCAACGGGCATTCTTTATTTCTTATTAATTTTCACATTGAAACTGAAATAACATGAATGAAGTTGGAGAATAGAAATTTTAATCCAGGAAAGATTCTTATTGTATGAAACTTGATTTTAAAACAGCATTTGTTCTGTTTAACCTTCAATTTTGCTATTCTGACCTCTCTCCATTACCCAGGTCTTGCTTTAAAAACTAAAAAGAAAGGCAAAGACACAGCTCCCGACATACACTATCCTCCTCCCTTTGACTTCAAGTATGACAGTTTGTGATTGCTATGTGGGTTAGTGTTTACCAAAGTGCACATTGCTCAATCTTACCACTGTGCAATACAGTTAACACAGAAACAATAACAGAAGTCCATGTATAGTGTATATCTGGCTTGTGCATCGGTTTCCAACCACAAGTTGGTATATATATACAATACAACAATACAATACAACATTTTTATTTGCAATACTTTACAAAGTCATTTGCAAATTACAAAACAATATAATTGTATCAAAATAGAACTGATGTATATCCGCATATAGGTAAGCATATTGTATGACTTAACATATCTCTAGTATGTATATATGACACAACATTTCCTATAAATTCAAGCCAATGTGGACTAATACTTTGATAAAATGCCTTTGATAACTTTCATCTAAAAAAATCAAATATGTTTACATTCGAAATTGAAATCTACCTACAATATTACAGAGTTTACCTTTGTTCTAAAACATTAAAAAACAGGGTTTGGCAGTGGTTTCAGTAACATCATTATTTGCCAAGACAAATTTCACCTTATCTACCATGGGGAATTTCTCAAAATAAGGCATGATCTCTTTACATCTAGAGATAAGTTATTTTCCAGTTGATCCAAATAAAGGAGAATGAAAAATTACATTTATCCTGTCACTAGTGTCATTTTGGGACGTATAACTAGGTGCCGTATAACATTTGTGATATCCGGCACTAACCATATAATACATCCACGCGACAAATCATGACGTCATAAGAACGAAACGACGTCATGTTTACATCATTCTCTATATATTTTTCATTCTTTCTCGTGTTTTATTTGTATATTATTTGTTTGAAAGAATACATAAAGGTAACAGGATAAATAGAATAGATTGTTGGTGTCTTTGAATGGGAAAAGTTATCGGGCTCGGCATCGGAATATTATCCGTTTCGCCTTCGGCTCACCGGATAATATTCCTAAGCCTTGCCCGATAACATTTCCGATTCACGACACCAACCATCTATTCTCTATTTATCCTGTCACCAGCGCATTGAACGGACCGATAACAGGGTGCCGTATAACATTTGTGATATCCGGCACTAACCATATATCACACATTCACGTGCGAAATAATGACGTCATATATACGTCATTGCATATAACGTCATGTGTGCATCATTCTCTACTTGTTTTCTGTCTTTTGTTTCCTTTATTTTGTATTTTGTTTTCAGTTTGTTTGTTAATAATAATCCATGGAGGTAACAGGATAAATAGAATAGATGATTGGTGTCTTTGAATAGGAAAATTTATCAGGCTCGGCCTCGGATTATTATCCGTTTCGCCTGCGGCTCACCGGATGATATTCCTACGCCTTGCCCGATAACATTTCCGATTCAAGAAACCAACCATCTATTCTATATTTCTCTCATCCTCAATATAATTTTCACAGTTAAAGCAGAACCTTTCACTTACTGGTATATTCTTATATTTCCCTGTTTCTAATCTAAGTGGTGCAACATCGCATCTAAATTTTGCCAGCGCACTGCGATAATGTAAGGGCAGGCGTAGATCCAAATAACCTTCTGTTCCAAACACATGTTTAAATGAGCACGATGTTCTGAGCTAGTTACTGCCAATTGATCTTACTGCATTATCAAATATTAAGTTTAAAACCACAATACCACATAAAAACAATAACACGGGCATTTATAATGAAATTTAGAGATAAAAACAGGTTTCCCAAACAGACAGGGAATCATCGACTTTGTAGAAAAGTCGTGTATCAAATGCAATCCATCAAGAACGTCTTGTGTATCATATTCACACTTTACCTTTGTCTATCAAACTGTATCACTAACGACTATAAGGGCACATAGAAAAATCTTTGCAATTGGAAATGAAACGCATATTTCGCCTGTTAACATGCTACTATAATTCCATATGGTATTTTCAGACAAGATGTTGCGTTTTGGTGTCCACATGTGCTACCGAAATAGTGTGTTCTTAATTCGTTACTTAAGAAAAATGAAAATCGAAAAATGGTGAACGATATCATGCGTTAAAATATGTATGGGTTACTAACTACATGGATGTAAGTATAATTTTAAAAGAGGAAATTCTAAAAGAAACATATTTCATATTATTTAAAATACTAATATTATTGCAATTTCAATCGTACACACATAATTCATCATACAACCGCATACATCTTTTACTTGAATACACAACTCGTCAAACATTAATATCATAAATGTCAAAGTCAATTGCTTCCTGAAATATATCACTAATACAATAAGCTCAAATTGCTATGACTAGTTATGGGATTATACAGGTTTAAAATGTTTCAACGGGAAAAGGAAAATAAGTAAATACAGACATCTATACAATTGTAGTTGGACATTATTAAGTTTAAGACAAAAACGGATTTGATTTGACAATTATTACACATAAAGTATCGATGTTGTTGATTTTCCATCGCGATGATGAATGCATCTTTTTTGTTGTTTCTAATTTAACTATACCACAAATTGTAAACAAACATTTAAATTTTTTTCTCTTGTCCTTTATACAATATATCCAAATGAAAGGATATGCAATGAAACACAGGGGTGTGTTATCTACATTTATGTAGATTGTTATCTACGTTTATGTAGATAAGGAGTTGATGCAATAAACTATTTTTCAAAGTCGAAATATGTCTTGGTATGTCTATGCATATTGTTACTGCACACTTACTCGTTCTTTCTAATTACTTTCTAATAAGTTATCTTTGATATTTCCCAGAGTGTGTTACGTCTAACTTTATGAAAATATCAAAATTGTCTTAATTCTCAATACATAGCTTTATTCATCGTACTTTGCTTTACTCCTGAAATAGATGTGAAAACAAAGGTTATCTTTACCACACCCTATAATAAGGGTTGCATACTACACTTTGAGCTTACTTGAATGTAGAATATTTAGATACAATGTATATATTTTGATTTTCGCGCAAAGTAAATTCATATTGTAAAACTTTACATTAAGATATGCAACAAACTCGTAACCTTTTATTAAAGGCTGCTCTTGTACATTTTTGAGAACTCTCTTCAAATATTTCATCTAAAATACGTCTTGAAGATTACCTTTGATGGCTAATATACTTTAGACCTTGTTGAGTAGTTCTAAGTCGCATAATAAATTCGTCTTAAAACAGGACCTTAGATTTTTACTATTGAGAAACACATTAAACCACGTTTGTCAAAATATCAATTCATATTAAGTTACAAAAGAGTTTCTTAATTCTTGACGGGAAGTGCATATATTCACAACGTTCCTAGACAATTGGATTCTGAGGGTAGATGTACCAGCTGAGAGAATTAATATTTCACCTGTGGAAGGTCATCCAGGTATTGATCTGATGAAGCAGAGACTGAAAAGTGAAACATAGTGGACTCAGAAGGACAACGATGTAGAAAGGTGGTGTGAGTCCTATAATACATTGTTTGCAAGCCTTAACTGTACAAGACCTGAACGTATGAAGCGACGCGAACTTCCAAGACGTCCATGGGAACATTTGCGTGTCGTTTTGTTTGGGTCACTTCCATCGGGAGAAGGTTTGATGGTCATCGTAGATTTCTATGCCCGATTGATTAAAGTGTATGTGCCGAGAAGGTCATAAGTCGACTCATTATATCCCGCTGTTTCTCTGAATGCTTAAGCAAACGGTCAAGAAACGATCGACAACCTGTCTTCACTGTAAATCAATCTCAGAAACACCACACCGTATTGGCCTCATTTCCGAAATGGTCGCTTATCGACAACTGGAATTTCGTTTGCTGAGATGCTCTTCAGGCGGAAGATTCACATCAAGTTGTTAGATATTACAGATCATCGTTTTCCGGACGAAGAAAACAAGACTGCGAGTGCGAACGAAAAGGCATAGCCAAGATTTAGGCTGACAACAAGAGAATTGCAAAAGTTTGTGCGATTCAGAAAGGTGGTCTAGCGCTAGTGGGCAAAGAAAATCCGATAAAACATCTGCTATATTCAATCCAAAGCAAATACCAGAAGAAAATAGGCAAGGACGTATTATCATAGTAGAACACATGAAGGAATGTGTGATGAAGAAATGAAGCACCCGTGCAAAATTTCAAAACAAGTCAGAAAAATAAAAATAAATCAGTGTCTGAAAATGAAAGTGTCAAAAGAAGTATGAAAAAAGATCAGTCAAAAAATCAAGATGTGCTTCAAAAAGTGGTAAAGAGAAATGAAATAGATAAAATGCATAAGAATGACAGTCAGAAAAAGTGTTAAATGAACAGAGTGCTATGTCAAAACCCAGTATAAATTATGAGAATGAGAAAAAAGTAGAATCAAACGCGGAAGAGAAAAACAGAACAGTCAACGAACGAACCGAGAGCATTGCCAATAAAATCTCCATCACCGATGAACTTTAGACCAGTTGGCACCACAAAGATTTTCAGGTTATGTTTTGTCCAAGACATGGGGCATACAGGCAACAAAGTGCAAAACTCCCATGTTTTGATAGGGTTGAATTATGATGAAAGGTTGTCATAGTTGGGTTAAAATTTTGGATTCTAAGAATAAACATCTGTTAAAGATGCTAAAGGACTTTTGAAAGAAATATTGTTCGATATGAAATTACCAACATCGATGAATGATAACGGGATGTCACGAAGAACTTAAAGTGCCTACCTATATGTGTTAGACTTTAAAATGGCGTTTCAAACTCACTCCAATAATTGTGGGCGACAGTGGTGCAGTGATAGAGCATCGGCCTGTTGTACCGAGGGTCCCGGGATTGAATCTCCGTTAGGCGGGGTGAAAATCGCCTTGACTAACCCACTAATTGGCACGAGTATTGGTATAGTATCAAGAAAGGAGTATTCGAGGGTGAATTTAATACGCTTCTCACTTCCGTCACAATGCATTTAAAATAAGTTTAAACTTATAATGGGTACATTGAATTCTTTAGAACATATTATGTAATTCCTGAAGGATTCGTACCTGTTAACACCATCGAGCATTGTCGGTGTGATGTCATTAAAAGAATATAAAATAAAGTTTTGAATTTACCATTATTATCAGAAACCATTACCGTTAATTTAAGATTAGAAAAGTTCCAAATGTCTTTAATATGAACTGTTCCCTGTTTGGAAACTAGTTTTGATCTATTTCTTTTTTTATCAGAATAATTCATATACGCATTTTCTTTAAAATGACTTTTGAAGTGTAAAATTGAGAAAAAAAATAAGATTTAACTGTAATCTTAAATGGTATTGATAATTATATGTTCATATGCGTTTAAAGCCAGGTTACATTTTAAGGCATCTTATTTGTTTTTGTTGTTGTTGTTTTTTTAATAAAAAATGTTGACTTCTGTGTGAAGGCATATAATTTAGCGAACAATTCATATATTAATCCGAGCACTCATATCTAACACATTGATGAATACCAACTTTTTTGTTTGGAGCATTTAAATCAAGCATCCGCAATAAATCATTTTTTTTCTAAGCGTAATGAATGACATATTTATGAGAATATGCATCAAACTCCCAAGGATAACAGCAAACTGCAAAACAACATTGGCTGCATTTCGAAGGACGACATGTGCAACATTTTAAAATATAACAAATCATAAGTTTGACAAGAACTTTGGGCGCGATGAATAATACAAAAAAAAAAGTTCAGCTGAACTAGAAAGGAAGATGATCAACCAAGTTTGTCAATTTTTTCTAACCATAAGTACAAAAACTTCTCACAGAAAATATTGGTTATTTCCAATGCAGCAAAGCCTATGATTTTTGTGATGAAAACTATTCTAGCCGATATCAAACACTGGCGACACACATCATTACGATTTGTGTGCTGCTAACGTAGAAGGCGCTTGTACACAATTATGTAAATAAGAAGAAAACCTGCCAATGCGAGCCAATCACAAAATGTGGAAAACTCCAAAATCTTACTTCCTGTGAAACAAAAACGTGACGGGTTGCAAGACGTGTCACCAAAGAAATGGTTGTACCTTTCGTTGGCCTGAGCATAAACAGCATACAAGTAAAAGTTCAATATAAATAACAGATATTGGACTAAGTACAGAGCACTATGAAATAACACCCAAAATCATCTTGCCGATTGCAAGCAAGTTGCATTCTCTATGCTTTGATGTTCTTCATTTTAAGGATCCTGAGCATCTTTTGGAGCACCCTGAGCATCTTTTGAAGCATCCTGAGCATCTTTTGGAGCGTCATGGGTATCTTTTGGAGCGTCATGGGCATCGTTTCGAGCGTCATCGGATTCCTTTGGAGCGTCATGGGCATCGTTTGGAACGTCATGGGCATCGTTTGGAGCGTTATGGGCATCCTTTCTAGCGTCATGGGCATCATTTGGAGCGTCATTGACATCATTTGGAGCGTCATGGTCATCCTTTGGAGCGTCATGGTCATCCTTTGGAGCGTCATGGGCATCCTTTGGGGCGTCATGGGCATCCTTTGAAGCATCATGGACATCCTTTCGAGCGACATTGGTATCCTTGGAGCGTCATGGGCATCCTTTGAAGCATCCTGAGCATCTTTTGTAGCGTCATGGGTATCCTTTGGAGCGTCATGGGCATCGTTTGGAGCGTCATCGGATTCCTTTGGGGCGTCATGGGTATCCTTTGGAGCGTCATGGACATCCTTTCGAGCGACATTGGTATCCTTTGGAGCGACATGGGCATCCTGATTTACCATTGCGACGCACAAATGCTCGCAGTTGCGGACACATCATTTGTAATTTCTGTTTAGGTTCTCAGAGAGGTATCTTCTTGCATTGTCTCGTGTCTGCTTACGTGTATTCCGCCGTCGACGGTATTCGACCTTCTTTATCGTGAATGTCTTGCATTTTATATCTTTATGTTTATCTTAATCTTGATATTTACCATATTCTTCATCTTTATCTTTTTCTACATTTATATGTTTATCTTTATCTTGATATTTAACATATTCTTCATCTTCATTTCTTTCTACATCTTTATCTTTATCTTTAACACCCAGAAAGTGTAATTTAACTTTGAAATCACCGGATTGATAAATCACACCATTTTTGCATAATTTCTTTCTGGATGAAGGTACGTCAATAACCTTTACTTGTGCTATGTGGGCTTTATCTTGCAATCCGCTCATCCCTTGATGCGCAGGTTTCTTTATTCAAACAACATCAACGATCGCATGGTGTTAGTCGGGCGACCGCTTTTTACAATACATGGGCACCTCTTTGTGGTCGCCAGGTTGAAGTTCATCGAAGATTCGTATCTTTTCATTTTTACGACCTACCATACAATGCACCTGCAAAAGGAACAACTAGCACTTTCTTCAAAGATGATTGTTCACAGAACAGGAAAATTGTAAGTCAAAATTAAACGTCGCTAAAACAATACAGTTTTTACACTGTTGTTTGGCATACGTTCAAGGGTAGCTAGCTAAGAATGTACAGTATTTATGCAGTGTAACAACCGGAAATGTAATAAATCAGGAAATGTAATAATTATTACTTTTCCTGCTTTATTACAATTCCGGTTGACATAGTCAACAGGAAATATAATAAAATCTTAAGTGCAATGAATTTTGATAAAATGATTGGACTAATGTTGCATTTGTACAGACTCATCCATGTACTCTATTGTTTACGCTAAACATAGAAAATATGCTTGGTTTCTATCACGGACTGACCAAGAGTGGTTTATTTCAAAACCCGTTGGTAATCGTGCTGGGTGATAATTTAAAGCATTATTGATTGATGTTTACTGTATGTAGATAGGCAATGTACTATCGTTTATGTTATGATATTTGTATATCCTCTTTATTTCATTCAAAAAGTGAACTTGAGTGAATATTTCAAAAACCTATTTTATATCATCTTCTTGCGGCATAGTCTACTGGACCTGTAATAATCATTTCATTTCTTGTTTCAATACATTTCCGGTTTTTACAATGATGTAAGTCTCTTAAACGATATCACGCTTTTTATTAAAATATAATGTTAATTCGATGAATCTACAATTAAATGATCTTTATATATTTTCCCAATACGATTATGAAAGGGAACAATAGATATAACAATGATTTAGTTTTTGTTATCCTATAGACCTGTGATGTCATTTTATCCGTAGAAGACATTTTATCTTAAACAAGTAAAAAATCTCAATCTGTGAGATAGTCCTTTTAGCCACTTTTTTATTTGTTGGGCGTCCTTGTTATCACCTGTCCTCACTATCAATGCAACACGTGCTGTATTGTTTAGGTAGATGTTTTTTAATAATGCAATGCTTCGTATGTATTTTTGTTTCCAGTTGATTCCTTTTGAAGAACGAAATGGCGCTGGACGAGAGGTACGAAACTCTCTCATAACACCGACCTGCTATACCTTAATAACATATTTACCATTCACACATGTGTATGTGTGGAGTTGTTCTTGTTAAAAATCAAAGCAACATCAGAGGACACAAAATAATATCAAAAGTGAATAAATATTTGTGGAAAGGAATCGCGAAAAAATAAATGTAAGAAAATAATAATGATACATTGCCAATTCAACATTTCGTCACCTTAAAGCAATAACTCAATAACTACATTTTTGTGATTTTTCAGGAGAGAGTTTAAACTGATTATTTTTTAACAGAATACTTATATAGATGTTATTTGAGACCCATTTTATAGTTTAAATGAGTTTAAACTATTTCTAAATATAATCATAAAGCATTGTCTGATGATAAATAAGATATTTGAAAAATAAACACTTATAGCTTTTTGACGTTGAAACTTTTCAGTGCAAAAACGTGATAACTACCATTATCATTTTAATGCACTGAATCTTTTAGTGGAAAAACAGAATAAGTGATCTTATATTCTTTTTGCTCTCAATAAATAAGCCATCTGTTATTTTTTTTTAGTGCAGCAATGAGTTGTATTTTTTTTTTATTCTAATGATCTAGATTTTTTAACCTATCACTAAGAAAATATAAATATTTTTTTTTATATTTTTAAAAGCAATGACTCTTTGTACCTGTTTTTCATACTCTGAAATGTATTACCAAAGCACACACCCAAGAAGCCAGTTGTGCTGGTGTGTCATAAACTTGGGACCTTAAGGTTATGAGTCTACGTATACAACCTTTACCAATGGGCCATGCCGGAACCCTTTATTCATTACTTATACTATTGTAGGATTTGTTAGTAAGAAATTTGTTAGTAAGGGAATTTTTTCCTTCATCTTCTAATAAAAATCAATTTCTTCTGCATGAGCATAATTGATCAGTCACTTACAATGAATAAGACAAGGTTGTATTAAATTCATTAAATGTTGAAAAGGATATTGCCTAAGCCAGGACTGGAACTCTTGGATTTCAAGACAGACATGCTACAGAACTGTACCAACAGATCTAATGAGGTTAGGCTATAACCTTTTATAACTTCTCTTTATCAAACTTTTTCAAAAATTAGTCAAAATCAAAATTGATTTCACAAATTTAATTCCTTTCATATTTATTAAACATTTTAATATCATAATATTTTCATAAACATGAACATTGACTATAAATATTTATAACATAATGATTCAAATTCACAAAAAAAACGTTTAAAAGAAAAGACAAAGAACCTCAATGCCTTAAACGTAGGTTCATAGTATATTATTATTTGGAAACACTAAATAACCCCAAATGTCAGTACACAGGTCAATTATTATTTTGTCAAAATGTGTTCAAAGGTCATATTCTGCTGCAAGCACATTAAACTATATGCTATGAATCTATAACACTGTACAGAATATTCTTCATCTACTCCATGATTTTAAAACCAGATCAAGGTTAACAGCACTTTTTATTTCTAAACCATCTTTTGCTAAATGAAAAGTTTAAGTAAGAAAAATATCATTTTGTTTCTGGGAACAAGATGAAATCATAGTGAAGAAAGGGGTAAATCCTCAATGTGAGCCAATTCTCCCTTTGATTTGATTTTTGTGAAGTATTATGGCAGCATGTACTTTAAAACAAGAATGATATCAATATGGTGTAGAAAAATGTAAATTTATCAACTATGATGAATTAAATGGCTCTATAAATAAGGTTATAACATTAGATAACAAAAAAAAATACATATAAGAATAACATAAGGCATTATCATAATTGCACAAGTTAATCTTATTTTCTAATATATATTACACAGGGTCAGCTTACATTTGGCAAATACATAAAATTTGAAAACAGCAATGTGTAATCAATAACAGCCCAAAGCAACTAATTTATAATAGGGTGCCCATAGACAAGGCACTTAAGGTATATCATACTGGTATGAATGACAAGAAATCATAAATAAGTGAACTACACTGAAATATTGTTGACAAAATGTAAGCGAAAAGATAAATAAAAAGATTATTTTTAGATTATTCATCATTCTTTAGAAATCATTTATATGAGAAAGTTGAAATTTATGCAATATTTCCATTGTTAAATTTATTAAGACAATGTAAATAAATAACAAGTTGAACAGAATTGTATGAGTAACAATTTGAATGGATCATTCCTAAAATCATCAAGTCTAACAGAACTTGAATTGGTATCACAATGGTAATTGCATTGACTAAATGCACAATTTCATCTTAATTTTCCACTCATCTATTTACAAAATGTAGTTAAATAATGTTTGAGCATTTTTTATAATCAATACAATAATACTTATAACAATAACCTATAGACAAAATTGATAACTATAACAATACATGTAACTATAGTTCGTCTCATTCAAATTTATTTTTCAACTGGTAAACACTCATAAAAGGATTTGTGTGCCTCAGGAATTATTTTATTTTGGCACAACTTTTTTAAGTCATTATATTTATCCAAAGAAACTGTCGGTAAATTACCTTTACGAAAGAGAGGTTTCAGCTCAGGCAAACATGATTTATTTCTTAAGTTTGGTTGAAGATTAAGGTAAACACTTGGACCATCATAATCATATTGAATTTCAGCAGTATCAGGAAACTGGTTACTAAATGATACAGTCTTAATTTCCATATATTTAATCTTATGGCCTTGGCTGTCTGTATCCAAGTTCCTCACTTTAGTACTTAAAGACTTAAAATCAAAAAAGTTTTCACAGGTCATTTCTGTAACATAATATGGATTTGACCTTCTCGCCATTTGAATGCAAGTAGCCCACTGTGATGTGGTATAAATATCAACAGTTTTACATGCTCGTTCTATAACTGAATGAACTGAGTCATTTTCATTTTGAGTGTGACCTCTTTCTAAGTATTGATGACTAACCCTGTCAAAATTGAATATTTTCATGCTATACCAGAGCATGGTAAAAAAGAATCTATTTCGATTTTGTCCAGAGCAGTTATCGGAGAATGTTGTAATTGTTTTGATATTATTTGATGCCATTGTCTTCATAAAACTAAAAACACAGGATGCAATTTCACACGACCCACGACCACCAATAGCCTCATTCCATACAAAACAATGTGCATCGCTCGTGCCTAAAGAGTAGATTGATAAATTATAATTGTTTAACTTTCTACTATAGTACAAACATGATTGAGAAGCTTTTGGCAACATCATCACCTGTTGTAAATCAAAGCATGCTGCCAAAAACGAGTGGTCAATTTTAGAAATTTCTTTTGCCTTTTCCTTTGATTTTCTAGCAAGAGTTTTATTCAGTATATGTTTTTCATATTTTGATTTTAACTTGGATTGCTCCTCTAGAGAACTGCTCTTATATTGAAAACAGAAATCACACATGTCCTTAAGGGGCTTATTAAAAGATTTATTATAGTGTGTGTTAAAGATTTTCCTGTATGTTGATTCCTTTACAGGGCAAACATTGTTGGACTCACATTTTCTTACATACAAACTATACATTCTGGAAATATTAAGGTTACCATCTAAATAATCTTTTGATGATGACTTTCTGCAATAATGCGATTCAACAGAAGGAAAACTTTCAATATGTTCTTTGATATCTTGTATAATAATTTCTGGAATTTTATTAGATCGATTGGTGTGCTTTCCCCTCTGATCTGTACTACATGTATGTGTGAAAAGAGAATTTTTATTGGCTGCTGAACCCACAGTAGAGGCAGATATATCCAGAGTATCAAGATAAAACCTCTGACATACTGTTACAGTTTCACCATTAATAATGAAACTATAATTTCTGGATATATCTCTTTTTTTTAAAACACTTTCTTTTATGGTAATACGTTTTTTCTTTGCTATAGATACTGTATTAGAAATAAATTCTCTTTGCTTTGAATAACTTTGCATTCCCCAAAATTCATGAAATACATTTTCTCTTTGTTTCAAACTTATTTTACTGTGACATTTTTTTCTGCATTGTGTACCACATCCACCTTGAACAACCCTTGCCCTTCTAATACAACCAGATGCTTTGACATAGCTTTTACCAGAATTCTTTCTTGCTTTCTTTATATTCTTTTTCCAATTTTGTTCATTTTTTTGCCTTTTGCGACTTATTCTTATAACAGTCACATCTTCATCTACTTGTGACTCAAAATTGCCTGTCTCTTGTGACACATCAGACTGATCAAGATAAGTAGATGGAACACCTGGCTGATTAGCTAAGAAAGGTGTTTGTACAAAAACAGATTCTACATTATGTTGGGGAACACCTGGCTGATCAGCAAAAAAAGGTGGTTGTACAAAAGCAGATTCTACATTTTGTTGGGGAACACCTGGCTGATCAGCAAAAAAAGGTGGTTTTACAAAAGCAGATTCTACATTATGTTGAGGAACACCTGGCTGATCAGCAAAAAAAGGTGGTTGTACATGAGCAGACTTAACATTATCTTGAGGCACACCTGGCTGATCAGCTAAAAAAGGTGGTTGTACATGAGCAGACTTAACATTATCTTGAGGCACACCTGGCTGATCAGCAAAAAAAGGTGGTTGTACAAAAGCAGATTCTACATTATGTTGGGGAACACCTGGCTGATCAACAAAAAAAGGTGGTTGTACAAAAGCAGATTCTACATTTTGTTGGGGAACACCTGGCTGATCAGCAAAAAAAGGTGGTTGTACAAAAGCAGATTCTACATTTTGTTGGGGAGCACCTGGCTGATCAGCAAAAAAAGGTGGTTTTACAAAAGCAGATTCTACATTATGTTGGGGAACACCTGGCTGATCAACAAAAAAAGGTGGTTTTACAAAAGCAGATTCTACATTATGTTTGGGAACACCTGGCTGATCAGCAAAAAAAGGTGGTTGTACAAAAGCAGATTCTACATTTGTTGGGGAGCACCTGGCTGATCAGCAAAAAAAGGTGGTTTTACAAAAGCAGATTCTACATTATGTTGGGGAACACCTGGCTGATCAGCAAAAAAGGTGGTTGTACAAAGCAGATTTACATTATCTTGAGGCACACCTGGCTGATCAGCAAAAAAGGTGGTTGTACAAAGCAGATTTACATTATGTTGGGCACACCTGGCTGATCAGCAAAAAAGGTGGTTGTACATGAGCAGACTTAACATTATCTTGAGGCACACCTGGCTGATCAGCTAAAAAAGGTGGTTGTACATGAGCAGATTTAGCATTATCTTGAGGCACACCTGGCTGATCAGCTAAAAAAGGTGGTTGTACATGAGCAGATTTAACATTATCTTGAGGCACACCTGGCTGATCAGCTAAAAAAGGTGGTTGTACATGAGCAGATTTAACATTATCTTGAGGCACACCTGGCTGATCAGCTAAAAAAGGTGGTTGTACAAGAACAGATTTAACATTATCTTGAGGCACACCTGGCTGATCAGCTAAAAAAGGTGGTTGTACATGAGCAAATTTAACATTATCTTGAGGCACACCTGGCTGATCAGCTAAAAAAGGTGGTTGTACATGAGCAGACTTAACATTATCTTGAGGCACACCTGGCTGATCAGCTAAAAAAGGTGGTTGTACATGAGCAGATTTAGCATTATCTTGAGGCACACCTGGCTGATCAGCTAAAAAAGGTGGTTGTACATGAGCAGATTTAACATTATCTTGAGGCACACCTGGCTGATCAGCTAAAAAAGGTGGTTGTACATGAGCAGACTTAACATTATCTTGAGGCACACCTGGCTGATCAGCTAAAAAAGGTGGTTGTACATGAGCAGACTTAACATTTTTAAGACATTGTGCGACACCAGCCTGTTTTTTTTTAATTGAAATTGATCATTCTCATAATCCATTGAATTAAACATTTCAATGTCAATGGAGTCAATGAATATTGCACTGTTATCTATATCAACTAAAGCCTCATTAAGATCAGGATCATAACAGTTGCTTTCATTATCAGAGTTAGAATAACTTGATATGCTTGAAACACTTGAAGTTTCTGAAATATTCTCTTGTTTTAAATAAAGTCGACAGGCAAGATCTCCTTCACTGGTTTCAGAAAAGCCTTCAAAGTCTGAATTGATATTATCAGTGTTATCAACTAAAGCGTTGACTTTTGAAACTTCATATGGAACGTCCATAGATTTATTCAATTTCTCTGCCAGATCCCGAATAAAGGTGCACAATTGAGTAAGATCATCGTGAGAGGAAAGTATGGCTTTCCCATCAGGACACGGCATTCCAGCTTCATTCCTTGAATGTGGATCAAACATGAAAAACTTTGAAGAGTCATGAAAAATTGCTGAACTATAACTTGGGCTAGATTTTCCCATCGTAAATATACATGCTGAGTCCACATCCAGAATCTTTCCAAGCGATTCTTCTAAGGAATAGTAAGGGTAGTTTTCTCTTTGGCTGTTTTGTGTTGTTCCGGTGAAAACATTTCCAAATTTCAATGCATGATAATGTCCATCACATACAGGCCAAAAATCCTCCAACATGAGATAAGTTTCCACACCATGTATTGTATAAAGGTCGTCTCCCTTTTCAAGAACATTGTCAAGGTTTGTTGATGTCCACTTGTTTAAAGGTGTGTTGTAAGAATGGAGAATTGCAGCTAGAGAATTAGACATACACTGCCTCCCATTTGCTTTGTATTTAGCAAAGCCCTGATGAAAAGATGCTCTAATCATAATGAACCTGAAACAAAAAGAATTTCTTTTAGAATTGAGCCAATCACTCAAAAGTTACAACCATGTGATTTCATTAAATGCTTTTCAACTTTTTAACTATGCATACAATATTTCTCCTTTAGCAGAGGACTTGAGATAAGTTTTTATTAATGAAAGCCGTTTCATATTAAGTGTAAATACTAAATTGCTTGTACCAGTCAATATTATATAATATTTCTCTTTTAGTGACACCTCTTTTTTCATAATGCTATAATTATGAAGCAAGACTTGAAAATGAATTAATTACATTATTGGAATAATAACATAAATTAGCCTTTTTATTTTATTGAATTTAAGTTTCTTTTAACTTTAATTCATATGACAATTCATGTATTGAGTACTCTCTATAGTGCCAAAATACATTCCTCATTCCTAATACCCTTCCCACTTAAAAAGACTTGACAATAGGAAAAACATTGATACAATTTTATTGTGAACATAAAAAAAGGTTATCATTTTATGAGAATGGAGCAGTGACAGTTGAAAAGGGAGAGATAACTCTTCATGTACAGTTTCTAATTGTCCTTGTATAAAATATGTGCAAGATTCTTTCAAATTACAACATGACTGTTATAAAAATAGATTCCTGGTCACAGACCAAAGATTAATTAACACTTTTTCGTTGAAAAAAATAGAGATTTATTTGAACCTATCATAATAATGGGTTGTGATCAAGGAGCTATTTTCAAAATTAGCACTGGAAGATTGGCTAGATGTTACAACAGTATAACTGAAAATAAGCCGACCCCCTACTGAAATGCCCATAAAGACAAGTCAAGCTTGGTAGAACCAGCGGCATTCCATAAATCATGCGAGAGACTGACCCTTATGTGGGCCTCTTAACACTGATTCATAATGATCATTTGGGGAGCAGCAAGTTGTTTGGACAGTTTACTTTGGAACATTGTTTTGGGAAATATAAGAAACATGGATGAGTGTATTGACCATGGCAGTATAACTAGAAATTTGTTTAACTAGGCGTGAAACTCAATCTAAACCAATATTGTAGGTATCATTCATGTGTTCCCTTATCAAAGTATTCGCTAAATCAATGACAACACAGAACTAAACAACATATACCATTGTTAAAGCTTGAGAGGAACTTTTCATTTTACTTGGTTCCTTAGGTTTATGAAAAGAAACCCTGTAATTATCATTATTACAGTTTATATTGGAAGATTCATTAAGAATTAACACTAGTATCATGAATGTTAATCTAGGACAAAGTTAAATGCAGATGTTGCTTTGACCATAAGGTTTTGGAATGAAAACATCAACAAACACAAAATATTTTGGAAGAAAATTCACTTGTTTCTATCAAGGGTCTTTCTCCTTTTTCAACAATGTTGTCAAGTAAAGTATGTTTCAGAATCAATTAGTATCTATAAAACATAATAATACAGAATAAAATGTTTAAACCAAATAAAACTTACCTTTATATTTGAAGAATTTGGAGACTTCATCTTCAAAAGACATCAGGGAAAAGAAAATGTTGTGTGGTTCTGTTTACATTGTTACAAGATCAGGTCTGGAGTTCAGTACTAGTTAACAGTTATTACTGTTATGCATACAATTTTGAATTGACAAAGTTTATAAATACTCAACATTGTAATAGAAAAATTCAAATTGTTCGGAGCAAGAAATCAATAAGTGTAGTTATCTCTTTCTTGCATTTAAAAAAATCACTGAAGTTGTAAAATCTTTGGTGCAAAAACCACACATAATGAATTATTGGGTTTTTGACTTGAACTTTTTCACAGTTGTAGTTATCATATTAAGACTTTTGTCTCAAAAGTAACTTTTTAAATTGAGTTTGACCAAGAAATTTTTATAGGACCTAGATATTGATATTTTGTAACTTTTTATGTAAAAAAGTGATTTTGTGAAAAATGTCAGTTATTGAGTTATTGCTCTAAGGCGACGATTTGATACTTTTGCCACAGTCATTTTTGAAAACAAATAATGAATAGTCCTTTGAATTGAAAATTCATCTACATTATTAAAGGCACATCAAAGGAGAGGAGTACAAATAAATTACTGAAAAAATATATGAAGTTCTTTTATTATGTTCATAAAAGTCATCAAAATTAGTTTAGGAATGCATTGAGACTCTATTAAATAGACTCAATTAAAATAAGTTATTTTGTGCTTGAAAGATGGTTGTCTCCAATTCAATCATGTTTATCAACAACCTGTTTGTTTACATATTCAAAATAACGAATTCTGATTGGTCGGTTCAAAAATGTGTGTATCAACTGTCAAGGTCAGAGGTGAAGAATCAGGAAATATGAAATATAAAACTTGCTAATCTGGGTTATTTCTGGTTTACTTTCTCATTTTAGTTGTGTTGATGGCGTTTTCTGGGGATAACTATTTGAATTTGTCCAAAAGTTCACCAAATAATATAGTTTGATATAGCATTAATCTCCTTTAATGGGCCTTTAAAGTACTGTCGAGAAAGTGCTATTCGCGCCAAAATGCCTACTAGGAACAAATTATTATTGCTTTGCAGTTATTGCGAAACCCGTGCGAAAATCGTTCATTATAGTAACAGAAGTACTGATTCAGCCAAAAAAGCTATCATAACACAATTCATTACACCCGGCCCTATTGGCTTTTAAGTATTTTAGTGACTATGTTTTTAAAATAGCTTGAACACATATACACTGCAGAAGGGTCATGGTAAAAGAACATTTATACTAACAGTAGGCATTGAATAAGACCTACTTAAAACGATCATGTACATAAAAGATATGGAATGAAACGGTAGATTGAGAAATTCATCAAAACATCGATCATATTGAATTGTATTTGTAGCATGTCCTATTGTTAACATATTTGATGGTGTTAATGGGATAGAATAGTAATAGAAACAGAAAAGAAGGTTGTTATCAAGAGCGACAAAATAAGGAACCTAGTTATATATATATACTGTATATGGCATATTGCTACATAAAATATACTTTCCATATTTCCTTTATTTGGTCTGGTCATCTGCTCAAACATTTTCTTTTATAACTTTTTTGTTTCTTTTTATTGCATGTACACAGGCATAGAGCATAGTTAGATACAAGTTTGAAATTAGAACACTTGATTATTATACAGACACGTTACATTTAATTTGTAATTTCTCATTTAAGATAGACTAGCTATCATGCAGTTACAGCAAAACTAAGAAAGTTCTAGAATAATTGACAAAGAACATAAACCTCTTTTAAATTACCTTTAAAGCCATACTTAAATTGTGAAACTTCTAGAATAATTGAAAATTAACTTTAAAATACTTTACATTCCCTTTTGCAGAGGGCTTGAGACTGTAACACATTCACATTCTGCTTTTAAAAGAGTGAATACTATAAGTTTTGTTTACAATTAGCGATAAAACAAGTTCAGCTGAGAAACATTTGGAACCATAAAACCCAATTAATTATCCATTTTGAATATCCAGGTTGTTAATATTGGATAAATGACAGTATGTTTAAGTATTTTATATGATTTTTGTGGTGATTGTTGTTTACAACAAGATCCACTGAGTCTTCAATAAGTTTGAGGTGGTATTTCCACAGCCGCCTATAGAAACCGGAAATGTAAAGGATAATAACCACTTCCTGTGGAGCTCCTGTGGAGCTACATTTATACCGCCAAAGAAGTAGTTCTATATTGAATGCATTAGTACAAACATACATTAGTAATTATTGTCTATTAGTTAGCAAAAAAAGATCAATGGTGTATAAAAATAATACAATAAAACATGATTGGAATCCGTGTAAATTTAGAAAATACGAAATGCATTTTCTACCTGTCCGCGCATGAATCTACGACATATAATCACGTGACCGAGTAACGCTTTGAGGTGACGCTTTACAGACGACATATTGTTTTTGACAATGGACAGGATAGTGGACGATAAATCGAAGCCATCATTAAACAAGTAAGTATACCTTTCTGATAATATTGTTAATGTTGTTTTTAATATTGTTTTATAAACTATATTTTGAATAGGTTGACGTCCTTATTTTTTGTTAAGGAAGCTGTATATTTTACGATGAACACTTTTCATCAGATGTTGGTTAAAGCGATTTGGATAGCCATGTACTCGAGGCACGATTTCCGCAGCGCTTCCCGAAAAGTCGGCGAGGTCCCCGGGAATTACCGCTGCGGGTAGGCTCTCGCCAGGCGAATTCGCTGATTTCGCCCTGACCCGAGCTCCGAGCCCCGAGACGCAGCTTGGGGCCCGTGTGCTTGGGGAGGGAGGGAGCGCCCTTTGGAATTACCACGGAGCGAGCAGGCTCTCGCTAGGCACCTACGCTGGCTTCGCTCTGCCCCGAACTACGAGCCCCGAGCGCGGAGACGCAGCTCTACCTTGTTCATAGCGCTCCCTCTCCTGGGCTTCACCTCTGCCCCTACATATAGCAATTCGTGCTCACGCTGACAACCATACCCTGGTATAGCCTAAATCGATACCCCGGACTTTGTCATATTTTCAAAGTTTTTTCTTCTCGGACCCGAGCTCACCGTCCTCCCCGAGAGCGCTCCCCCTACATATTCAATGTAAGTCGAAAATCGCTAAAACCGGCCCTATCACCGTGAAAGTCGCCTTGTACGTAGGGGAGCTCTTCCCGGGAAAGGAACCTCCATACTTCATTACCTGACATCATTATGAAAGGTTATACTGTAAACACAGTCTATTATATATATCATTTTATCCTTGAATCGCTGTTGCCTTCACATTTCAAACCCATTCAACTAGAACTTTATATATTTTATAACTACCTCCAGTATGATCTCTGTATTACATTTGCCATACTTGCATGTAATTAAAACGTTGCAATGTTAACAAGGTCTACTGTTTTATATTTTCCATTTATATTCCCAATTCCACCTACATATAAGTATTACTTGCACTACTATACTACAAGACCATTATTATTTTTATACATGTCATTTACAGTTTACAGTCCTGCTTAAACTTTGAAACATTGAAACATCACCACACCAGTCCTTTCAGGGCTTTGATTCTAATAGGTGATCGCCACACATTACCCCGAGCGCTCCTTTCTATTTTAGATGTTACTCGAATGTAAACAATGAAGTTACCAAATTTGGGGACCAAATTAGTTGAAACAGTATTTTGAAAAATAGATAATAAATAGTGAAGGCGTTATATTGTCAAGATCCTGTGGTTTTTCGCTATGTCTTAACATATTCTATCATAATTGATAACTCATACTACCCAGTTTTGTATTTTCCCCGAGCGCTAGTATACTTTTAAATCGTAACTTAAACAGTGACGTGTTCATATGATGCTCATATACGATAAAAGGCGATACGTTAAATGTTCACAATTAGCCGTAAGCCGAGGTCAGCCGATAATTACTGGAGTGAACTGCGTAAAACGCAATGAAATCCGAGACATTCTTCATTTTGAATAAAGAAATGTATTCGCATTCTTCGCATATCATAAGAACTTTCTAACCACATGTCCACCACCTGTTTAACTGAGCGCTCATCGCAAATCTTAGATAATTCGAATATAAACAGTGAAGTCATATTGTGTGCGATACAGTTTGTAAAAATAGCAATTTGAAACAACGCTAATCAATATCATATGCGTTTCATTGTCATGATAATCTAGTTCTTTGCCTCCGACTGAAGAAGAGTCATTGGAAACAGAGAGGCCAAATCTAATATTGTGAGAACTTTTTGCTAGACCCTTTTTGGCATTACTTGTATATTTTGTGTTACATACACATGTAACATACATTTTAATAAAAAGCGTGATATCGCTTTAGAGACTAACATCATTGTAAAAACCGGAAATGTATTGAAACAAGAAATGTAATAATTATTACAGGTCCAGTAGACTATGCCGCAAGAAGATGATACAAAATAGCTTTTTGAAATATTCACTCAAGTTTACTTTTTGAATGAAGTGAAGGGGATATACAAATATTATAACATAAACGATAGTACATTGCCTATCTACATACAGTAAACATCGATCAAAAATGCTTTCAATTATCACCAAGCACGATTTCCTCATTTCCTGATTTATTACATTTCCGGTTGTTACACCGCATATATACTGTTCATTCTTAGAAAGCTACCCTTGAATGTATGCCAAACAACAGTACAAAAACTGTATTGTTTCAACGACATTTCATTTTGACTTTCAATTTTCTTGTTCTGTGAACAATCATCTTTGAAAAAATGGCTAGTTGTTCCTTTTGCAGGCGCGCTGTATGGTATGTCGTAAAAGTAAAACAATTGAATCATTCGATGAACCTGAACCTGGAGACCACATAGAGGTGCCCATGTGTTGTAAAACGTGGTCGCCCTTCAAACACCACGCAATCTTTTAAGAAATTACACCCAAATCTAAACAGGAGGGTGCCACGCAACAAGGCACGAACGGATCACAAAATGTTTGCTACATAGCACGGGTAGAGGTTATCGACGTACCTTCAGCCGGCAAAACACGTTGGGAGAGATGGAATCCTGTTAAATCCGGCCCTCTCAAAGTTAAATCACACGCTCTACGTGATAAAGAAATAAATTTAAAGAAATCCACGATTAAGAAGGTCAAATACCGTCGACGGCGGAATACACACAAGCAGACACTAGAAAATGCCGAATGCTACGTCCCTAAGGACATGAAAAGAAAATATTATGCGTCCGCAACTGCGAGCATTTCTGTGTCGCCATGGTAAATCAGGATGCCCATGACGCTACAAAAGATGCCCATGACGCTCCAAAGGATGTTCGGGATCCTCAAAATGAAGAACATCAAAGCATAGAAAATGCAACTTGTTTGCAATCAGCTAGATGCTTTTGGGCGTCGTTTCATATTTTACTGTTCCTATTCCAATATGGTTTTTATATTTTCAACCTCTACTTGTATGCTGTTTATGCTCAGGGTAACGAAAGGTACAACCATTTCTTTGGCAACACGTCCACCAACCCGTTGAGCTTTTGTTACACAGGAAGTAACGTTAAAGGGTTTACCACAATTTGTGATTGGATCACACTCATCATTTTACTTGTTGTTTACAAAATTGCGTACAAATGCCTTTTAAGTATTCAGAACAGAAAGAGCAAAAATGTGTGTAACCAGTGTTTAATATCAGCTCGAATAGTTTTCATCACAAAATTGATATTCTTTGTTGCAATGGAAATAATCAATATTTTCCTTGAAAAGTATTTGTACATGCTGATAGACTGTATTAACACGTCCTCAGCACTAACATGGTCCATCATCTTCCTTTTAAGTGTACTTGAACTTGTTTTTATATTCTTTATCGTTCCCCATTATTTGGTGAAATATTTGATGAAACGTCATTTGAAATATCGACAATTTCGTTCATCGAATTGCAAAGAATATTGTTCTAAATACAGCTGTCACCCCTGGGATTTTGATAAAGATTCGTATGAATATGTCATTCGTTACGCTTAGGAAAAACGCTTAGCTGCAGGTGATCGACTTAAAATGCTCCAAAAAAACTAACTTTAAAACAATATATATTTGTTCAGACATTTGGAAATGCTCTAATCTTGAGCTGTTGGATTCTTGGATCATAATGTTGACTTAAAAACTTTTTTTTATATCTGTTTTAACACATCAAAATAGCAATGCTTGATCGTATTAACAGGTACGATGGCTTAATGAATTTCAAAATTAATAATACATGTTTCCAAGGATTGAACATGTCTCTTTTATTGGGGCAAGTTGAAATTGCCATTTAAAACATAACATACAATTAGTTATATGTGATTAAGTAGATTAATTTCATAACACAAAGTACTTCATGGTATCTCTTAAACACTCATCAGGCTGTGGACACTTAACTGACACTTCTACCAAAGTATTTAATGTTGGTTATTTCATGTTGACTCATTTTGAATTTCGATCTTACCATTCGCTTAAGGCCAACATGATGCTGTCGTTCATTTCTTGACGATTGAAATTTTGCGCATTGTTTGTTCGATGAGACAGCGGAACACACTGAACACAGAGGAACATTTGGAGAAAGTGCATGATTTTCTCGATTGTCGTGATTATCAGCACAAGCACTTCAATCCATCGAGAACAGAAGTCGACGATGACTATCAAACTATTATCTCCCGACGTGGGCAAATGAAAACGACACACACAATAAAAAGAACGTCGCTTCATCGGTTCAGGCTTTGTACAGTTCAAGCTTGCAACCTGACACCCATTACATGATTTACACCACTTTCTACATATTTGTCTATTCCAGGCCACCATACTTTTCTTCTCAGTTTCTGATTCATCAAACAAAACGATTCTCGAATGAGTTTCATGGCCTACGTTCAGTATTTCTTCTCTCAGTTCGCATGACATTTCTAGTTCCTTTCAGATTCAGATAGCCGGCACGTTGTTTATCTTTGATCGAAAGACACTGTCTTATATGTCAGTTCATACCACAAACCAGATTTCAACACAGAGGCTATCTCACATAACTCTGGATCTTTTTTTTGAGTTGCATTCCAATGTTTGTGTAGATATTGCAACTGGTGTTCTCGATTTAGTCGCGACAAATCTTGCCTAATCGTGCTAAAGGGTATATTATATTATAAAAGTTAATGAAGTTTCAGATGTTATCCACATTTCATACACGAAACATTCCAAATCAAACATCCTCATCTGGCATTCGCCAAGACATATATTTAATCCGTGACCGTGGCCTAGTGGTTAAGGTGTCCTCCTCGAAAAGGTTCGAGCCCCATGGGAGGCTTTTGTGCGGAGATGTTTGTCGTGGGGCATGTTTCGAAATGGTCGGTTCGTGAGCCGTGAGCTAGTGAGCTAGTTAAATTTAATGGTTACCAAATCATATCCGCTTGGCGCCTGACATAGTGATAGAAGTTGGGAGGTACTTGGGATTATCAGTGAAAACTATCTCATAAGCCAAGCTGGTTGGCTCTTTCAATCGGGGTGACACTATAATAAACAAACCTTTAGAAGTGTTTCTTTTGATGGTGATAATCTAACGTCTTGCTCCAAGAACACTTTATAGCGTGACTTAGAATTATTCAATTAGGTATATTAGCTTTGAAAGCCATCAAAAAATAGACTTAAAGTCGTATTTCAGATGAAAACTTTGAAGAGAGCTCTAATCAATGTACAAAAAACTTAAACTATTAACGTTACGAGACGATTTATCAGCTTTTCAAAAAGGCTATGAGTTCCTTGCATGATTCAATGTTCATTTACAATATTAATATGAATTGTGCAAAAGCAAAAGTAAAAATATCTACATTCTTTCTAATCATTTTACATTTCAATCAGTACATTATTGAATAATGCAAACTTTATAAGCGGCTATGGTATACCTAAGCTATGTTCGTTTGCAAATCAATGTCAGGAGTAAAGAGATATGCAATTAATGCAACTATGTATGCAGAAATAGCACATTTTGAAATTTGTGTTTACATATTTCTGTTTAGAGCAAACACGTTCAGTAAGTAGACTATCGGCTTTTTTGATATTTCTAAACCCAGGAAATTACACTTCTATAAAAAGTTTAAAAAACGTTTTTTGAACCATACTTAAATAATGTAAAGAATGATAAGCAAAGAATTTCACTAACAAAATTACGTATATATACGTAATTTTTCAAAAAGGCTAACTGACCATGAATTAGCAATAGAAACAGGGATATATATATATATATATATATATATATATATATATATATATATATATATATATATATATATATATATATATATATATATATATATATATATATATAAATAAAAAACCATCATTATGATAAATTTGTTTGAAACCGTTTTTGCAAAAGGTGAAATGGCTTGCAAGAGCCATTTCTCCTTTTGTCAAAAAGGTTATTTAAATTCTCTTTTACACGAGCATTCAGTCAACTGATGAGTTATGAAATATTGATGGTTTGATAAGTTTAAGCCAGCCTTTGTGAGTAGGGTTAAGTTTGAGGCCTACCTCAATCAATTATTAGCTGGGGATACAGAAGAAATCCTCTTTGCTAGGGATTTTAAGTTAAATTAGCATGCCAGGCTCCTAATTGATGGAGTAAGACCAACTTCCCATAAGGGCTTGTCAAGTAAGGTACCAACCACATTCAATAAGACAACCTCTCATGAAAATCCAAAGTTAAGCTTGCTTGATTTGAACCCATGCTGAGAGGAGGGTGTGTGTGTGTCATGCGATTTTGAAATTGTGTTTTAACAACTTGATCATGAATGACCCTTGAAATACTATTGACACAATGTTAATTCCTATTATCTAAAACAAGTATATTATACATATACGAAGTGATCAGTTATCTAAAGTGTTTTTTTCCGTAAGTCACTCTTCAGTAGCATCCCAAAGACTGTGTTGTAGGGATGTGCGTATACGGTTTGCTTGTTTTGTCCATCAACCATTTGCCTTCCCTCATTAGCCCACTGGAATATGCTCCCTTCAAGATTATAGACGTCAACCTTATCACTGTCACCTGTAACGATTGGATACAAATTTTAAATCATTTTAAGTCATATTACGGCTTTCAGTGCACCTATTTATGTTTCTTGTAACCTTTCCACAACTATCTTTCAAAGCTTCAGTATGAAGCTTGAAAAAGAAATATATAAATATATTTATATATATATATATATAGCCCTTAAAGGGACTATCTCATAGAATGTGTTATGTGAGTAAAAAATATTAAAAAGATAATTTAATCAGTCCTCATCATTAAATGACCAGTTTGAATACCTACATATTAAAGATGCTACAACCCTGTTTTCTCCTTGAATAAATATGAAACGAGCATTAGAACCTACAATGCTTTGATTGAAAAACTTGGTTCATTGATACTATTGGGTTGCATTCTCTGCACCTTAATTGTTAGCATCACATGATTAGAGTTTCTACCAATTTCATAATATGGGTCCAAGTCACTCTTACCTATTTCAATTATTTTGCAGGACAGGAATAAGAGATCATTGCTTTTAAAATAATTTGTTTAAAAGGGTTTACTAAAACTGTAACATAAATGCGCAATATTATCACTTAATGGTTATCAAAGAAGATGAGAAGTGTATCAGTAATCTAGTATTCTTTAACTTTATAGATCTGTGATGTCATTTTATTTGTAAAAGACATTTTATTAAGTTTTAAATTTCAATCTGTGAGATAGTCCTTTTAATCTCACAAAATATAATTCCATCTTACACAGAAAATTACAAAATATTGTGAATATCAATGGGTACTTATTTCTCTGTTAAAATGTTTCCTGTTAGTTTATGCCACCAAAAACTCTTGT
The DNA here is from genome assembly GCA_947846245.1 of Cerastoderma edule. Classification (NCBI taxonomy): domain Eukaryota; kingdom Metazoa; phylum Mollusca; class Bivalvia; order Cardiida; family Cardiidae; genus Cerastoderma; species Cerastoderma edule. Next base: position 38,957,541 of record OX401411.1, read on the forward strand.
ATAGAGCCTCAATGTTGGTACAGAATTGAAAGCAAGTGTGTCATTCATCAACCATTATAAGTAAACAGACCAAAGTGATATCTTTTAACACTTAAATTAAATCATTCTTTTTTATAAGATTTTCCCATATATACAGAAACAAGTTGTTCAAAGTGGTTAATCATAATATTATTAGTTTATTACCCTGACATTCATTTTCTTTTGTGACAATCTACTGTAATTTCGAGGGTAATCCATCAAAAAGTTAAAAAACAAAAAAAAAGAACTTTGGTAGTTAATATCTTCTAACTAAACTATGTCTCCCCTTTGCTCTAGAAACAATTACTACTTTTTAGCTGGACATAGGGTCTGCAAGGCTAATTTATTCAGTCTTTTTTCTCTTGTTACAACTTAATAGGCACCCCTGTTAAATTTTGGATTAACTCTGGTAATTATTACTTAATTATGTCTCACCTTTGCTCTTGTAATGGTCACTAAGTTTCTCGGCTACAATAGAGGACCTATATCCCACAGAGCAATAACACACAATCCTTGAAGACTCTGAAATTGTAGAAATTGACAATATCATAGTAGCAGAAAATTACGTTTAAATATTTCTTTAACCCATTACCAAACAATAACATTTGACCAGTTTGTTGCAGACGACTCTTGAAAATATTCTGGGAAAAAGAGAAATTGCTCCTAACGAGCAATGTCTCCTTTTCACACAATGTTTTCTGCCCTATCAGAAGATAATTTTTCAATTTCATCAATTCTGAAATGTCATCTGCAAACTCTTTCAATTTCGGACAGTTGAACATTTGGTAAAGGGTTAAGCAAAGAAGATTATTCTCAATCTATGTCAACTTTAAAATATTCAGATCACTTGGAGAACTCGCAATATCAGAGTAACAGATTTATTCATTTATATAGGTTTTAGGTAGAATCAACTTTCTTTCAGTTTTTGCGATGCCCAACTCTTAATGATGGAGAAAGACCTGTAACGTGTATCGGGTCCCTCTCGGAGTAAAGCCATCGTGGGTCACCCATCCAGGTACTAACCACTTTGTACGTTGCTTAACTACAAGAGAAAGCCAACCACTCTACCGAATCACCCATAAAAGCCGGCTTCTACAGCGAGACTGTAGAAGTAGTATTTATACATAAACCCTATTTCTGTCACAGACCCCATACTCAAGGTGGCAACAAGGGTTAGTTAAGCTGGGTAGGACCATCAGCAATTCGTAGGTTAGAGAAGGATTGCCACTCATGACAAAGCAACAGGAATAATGATGAATAAGTTTTCTATCGCAAGATTCTTTATTTGTGATAAAACCCCTGTTTGGTTGGTTCTAATTAGATACATTTAAATAAGATTGATCTTGTTCTATTCCCAAAGTTCTTATTTTTATCACAAATCAATTCCTTTACTTCCTGCTGTAGATCCTTGAAATTACAAAAATGTTTGGTGAAAGGTCAAAATAAAAAATACTGTTAAGCCCTTGTGCCTTTCCAATTGCCACTCTCACAAAGTAAGTGGTGGTGCTGGGGATCTAACTCTGGACCCCGAGTTACAAATACACTCCCTTAACCACAGAAGAACCCCCAAGAAATGTAACACAAACAATAGATATATAGAGAAATCAATTGTTACAAAACAAGTAAAAGAGTACAATGCAATACTATCATAAGTGTTTCATGTTTAGTTTGTGAAGCATTTTCTATAGTCTTGCATTGAACCTTCGACTTAGAAATGTCTTTATATAAAACCTACAACAACGCGTAGGCTACGATCTATTTGCGCAACTTCAGTCCAAAATGTTCCCCCAAACATTCATACCTGTATCACTAATATCTGGAACATCGGCTATAATATCTTTAGCTTCTTTCCCATGATCCACCCTAACAGCTCCCGGTAAGTGACTTATCTCGTATTCCTCCACTGGCCGAGCATCCTGATTCAGATTGAATAAACAATTTGTCAATGAGTTTAACATAGTTTTCAACAATATATTTAAGCTATAGTGTGGGAACAGTTCCATTCATCCATGATGCCTGGGTACTCTTAACAGTTCTAGGCTAAGAAAGGTAGTGTATTTCCCCAAAGGACATTCCACATTAAAGTTGTTGGCACCAACACATCTTTATCAACTCATCCCCTTCTTCAAGGGTGGTGCAAAATCAATTATCAGTATAGACCAGCTTGTCCAAATGCCTTAATAGACAAATGCAATAAAAGATTTGTCATTTACAGAGAAGAAAATCAAAATCAGATTTCCCCATCCCTGTTACGTATATGTAGGAGATTGTCACTAATCCTAAATGAAAGCAACAATAGATGGGAATAATTAAGTATGAAAAACAAAATTCTTCTTTGATGAATCTGACAGAAACAATTAGGGGAAAAAGAGAGGTTTCCACCTTATCATGAGCAATACAAGGGTTTAATGCATTTCTATAGTAAATACTTTCAGTTTGTGAAGGACTTACAATCATTAGTCTTGCATCGAACCCTCAAATTTCTTCTCCTACCTTGTTTAGTTTCATTATTCTTTTGCTTACACTTCAGAACACATAAGTAATGATTAAGGATGAAGATGAGAATCTGATGTCCCCTTTAAAAATTTAAAAAACATGATAATAATGTCGTACCAGGATAATTAATTTAGATTTATCCGACTGTGAGTCCGATGCAGTGGTCTGCCCCTGCATTGTTGGTACTGGCCCACTCAAACCTCCCATCCAGGCGCTCAGTGTTGCCGTGTTTATGTCTTTGACCGACGGAAACTTCTTCTTTATTCCAAACAGAGTCATTTTCATGCCTTTCCCAAGGTCATGGCTGAGGTCATCTGATGCCGCGTCCATGATGGTAATTGAAAGGTCTTCTCATGAAATGATTGAGCCAATATGAACTGAAATGATTTAAATCAACAAGCCTTCATAAATTGTATCTACCGGATCTACCATTTATCATAATTGAATTTTTTGAGTTTGACATCATATCAACAGTATTTCATATCTAAAGAGTTGCTCAGCTAATAATCAATAGAAATATACCCCAACCTAAACACTTTCCACGGTTGATAAACCGGAGAGAACCATTGGCATTCCAGACACCACATCTCATGAAAATCGAGATGTATCACTTCCTTGATTTGAACTAACATTAAGATGGTCCATGTGATTAAACGTTCTGTACTCTAACCACTAGCCAAAGGAGACTTCTTTCTCAAACCTGGATTCTTTACTACAACATACAATTATAATCTTTTAATTATTCAACCAATGACAGACACAGGCCATATAATAAAACTCAAAGGCTTAATTTAGCATGCCAGTCATGCATAAAGCTCCAAAGTGACTTAATCTTAAAAATAATGTTACTACCACGTCCTGTTCTCAGTGGCCAACCAAATACCAAAAACAATTTGTTACAACATCGTATCTACTTAATCTATGCTAGTCTTGATTCCTTTATTTGGATTATCTCAGTCTCAGATTTAATTGATAAGTAGTTAATACATTTCTTAAGACAAGTCCCTTAACCCTTTACCAAACGCCAAATTTTTGACAGTCCCAAATTGAACAAGTAAGCAGACAACAATTCGAAATGTGTAATTAAAACATAATCTTCTGATAGGGAAGAAAACATTGTGGGAAAAGGAGAACTTGCTTTTAACAAGCAATTTCTCCTTTTCCCACAATGTTTTCCAGAGTTGTCTGCAACAAACTGGTCAAATGTCTTTATTGTTTGGTGATGGTTTAATACAAGTTTGATGGTATTGACAGTAGGGCTGGGACGGGTACTCGAGTACCCGGGTACGGGCCAGGTACAGGCTACTACCCGGGTAGCAAATCACTACCCGTTAATCCGACGTTACTTTGATCTGTTGTAAATTCACATGAAATGAGTGAATATATACTCATTGACGAGTGAATCAGGGGTTTTTAAAACCCAAACTAGATATCAATTATCCCCAAACAATTTCTCAACATGTGTACAAATATGGAACACGCACTCTATATTCTCCAAATTGTAGGCTTGCTCGTCAGCTATTGAAACTTTCAACAATATTTGTTCAGATCATCGTAGTAAGTCATAAGAGCCTAGAACAATTACTCGCAATTCTGTGTGGTACAGTCGTTTGCAAGAGAGGTAATGTTGTAAATTGCGACCTCTCGGATTTTCAATATGGAATAATGATGTAGGCAATTTATCAGGCTTTCCGAAAGCAAGGTTGGTTTTGATGACTGCGGAGCAGCATTGGAGAGTAGTATAGTACTTGTGGCCAATTTTTACATGTTATATTTGGGGGTAATTTAGTAACTTCTGATCCATTTGTCAATGAGTGCCAATGATTGGATCTTGAGTAACCATTAAGAAATCCATTCATTTGCATGGCCCACATTATATATCAAACGTTTTAGTACCGAGACCAACGTGAAAAGTTATGATAGCCTCTTTAAAGTTTAAAAATGATGAGTTCTTAGGCATATCAGAATTGAATCTAATGGAGAATAGTATTGGCCTCTGGTACCCGGGTACCCGGTTACCTGCGGGTAACATCACCTCGGGTACCCGGGTACCAAATTGCTACCCGTCCCAGCTCTAATTGACAGTAAAGGTAAACTTGTTGACTCAAGGTAAAGACAAAATAAAACAAACAAACGTTAAGACAATATCAGCCAAGTTTGAGAATGGTTCTATTATCGTATGATATCTGGGACAATGTATTAACCTTTTTCCGACACAACCAACTCAAAGGAACATAAGAGCAATGTTCTCGTAGATGAATTATACGCCCATACTTATTTCTTCTCCAATATCTTATCACAATCCCTCTGTTGAATAAGCTTTTGGGGTTCATTTAACTTGTCTTCAACAATCAAATAGGAGTAATTAATAACATGGAACACAAAAGATGCTTACAGTATTATCTATAAGTCAAGTAAACGTTCAATTCATCGAAAATCTCATGCTAAAGGACTTTGACAGCTCCTGACACCTGGGAATTGAGTCTGTAGGTAAAGTCTGTAGGTAAGTTGTGTAAATGGCGGTTTTATTACAAAGAGAAATAACTCTTCTGGTGAACTTATCTATATCCTCCATACACGAAAGGGATTATGTAATGATCTACACTTTTAAAAGGATCACTTTTCGGTGAAAAAAGATATGATCAATACACATTTTGCACTTTTTGTTGATGTTGTGATATTTTCCTGTTCCAGCTTTGATTTCTATTTCATTTGATTTATCATCATTTTTCTGTCGTCTGCTACCACTAAGGAGTATAAAGGGGCCCTGACACTTGCACGATTCCGAGGCACGCATTAGAGAGTCAACAATACGAAAGTATTGTACTTGAAACTGTTAAAATGCAAAGTGTAACGAACCGAGCAAATGAACATCTCAAAGACACAAACACATCCTATCAGTGAAAAACACTGTCGTACACTGAGCGATTGTGTTGTCTTTATATATGCCAGCATGTCCTCTCAAACAATGCATTAGGTTCCTAATTTGCATAACGTTCAACGAACGTTACATAACTACCACTTCCGAGAAAACTCGTCCCGAGTCTTGGCCCTTGGGAGAAAGTTGGGAAGGCAACTCCGATAGAAGGAGAAGTCTTAATCCAACCGCTGCCATCAATGTAACGAACCTAGCAAATGAACCTCTCAAAGACACAAACACATCCGATCAGTGAAAAACACTGAGCGGTTGTGTTGTCTATATATATATACCGACATGCTCTCTCAAACAATGCATTTGGTCCCTAATTTGCATAATGTTCAACGAACGTTACAATAGAATATGTGTACACGCTTTTGTTGACTGCTCTTCAATATACGTCAACCATGTTTCCGACATTGTATATAAACTTGAAAACGTACGAATTCTTACAACAGTTGTACACTTTTATGTTTACTGCTCATCGGTGCATACATCACAGATAATGTTTATGGTTGGACTTATTCTGCTATACCTATCGCGTTGTGTAACGGGACATACCTCAGTGTGGTTACACATCCGTTTGTTGATTTTATCAGGTATCTTCATCACATCAACAATATTAAAGATAATCTATAAAACAGTTGTACACTTTTATGTTTACTGCTCTACAGTCGATACATGACAGAGGATGCTTATGGTTAAAAACTTGTTCTGCTCTATTTATTACGTTGTGTATCAGTACATACGTCGGTATGGCTATACATCCGTGTGTCTGTTTTATCAGTTATCTTCATCATATCAACAATTGTTAAGATAAATTGATGGCCTTATCATAGGCGATGGATAAAAACATCAAACTCGAGCAGAACCATGTACTTTATGCAAGTCAGTCAAAATACTAGCTCCTATGAATATAAGCATGCCCTGAGTGGCAGATTGGTTAAGGTGATGACACTGTAACATTGGGGTCTTGGGTTTTAGCCTGACTGGTATTGTTCGTTTCGTAAGCCTTAATAAAACTAAAAAAAATGTTAAGATGGCATTAAGTTTGTTAGAACGGCACTAAGCAATTGATATAAAGACATCCAAATCCGGATATACTTCTCGGTTCTTGACTTTGGCACAACTGAAAGGTTTCAAACTAAACGTTCTGCCTCTATAAATACATGGGGAGGCAAGAACCCCTCGGGATTGAATAAACACAAATGTATGCAAGTAGTATAATATATTTAATCAAATCAGATTACAAATATATGTAATGTCACATCACAGTGGCCAGACACTATAAATTGTCTATTCGAAGGTCAGACAGTTTTTTGTTTTAGATGCCAATATTGAGAAAAGACATGCATTTGGTAAGAAATTCGACATTGGTATTGTCTACCCCGACGTCCTTTTACGTTTTTCGGGGTTTTTGTAATGTAAAATATCCAAGTTATATAAATTCCTTTCATAAGCAATTTTGCTTCATAAATGGAATCTAATATCTTGTATATAATCGTACGAGTTAGATCAGAGTATGCATGTATTATTTTTAGAGCAAAACGGATCATTACTGCACAACATATGATGTTAAGTATACGGATCAAAGCAAGAAGCAATTACAATTAAATGCTTTCACCAATATATTTCGTCTTCTTATATTTTCCAAAAAGTCTAGATCAGCATAAAAAAGCAAAAAGGAATCCCTAAACGTAGCTAAATATATTTATAACAGCAAGCATTTGAGAAGGAACTTTTTAAACCCATTATAACTTCACTATACTCGTATGATAGTCATCACTTATATCTTGTCATTTCATAACATCATTACTGTTTTAAATCAATTATTTTAGTTTGTAATATGCAAATGACTTTGTATAATATTGCAAATAAAACTGTTGTATTGTAGTGTATTGTTTTCCCCTTAAATTCCCAACTTGATTCATGGGCAGTATTGATGCAAACTGCTCTTTTTTCACTGTTTCAAGTGGCGTGGATAATTTGCTTTTAAAAAGCAAATACCCATTCGCCTTCAAACCTAGTAAGACACGTATCCCAGTAAGACACGTATTGGTTGACATATCTTCTAATATATACACATTCTTATCGGCCATTTGATGAAAGTCATTATCAATGCTATATCTATTGCTAATAGGGTCACCTTACAACATTTACTTGATCAAATGTAAACTGCAAATATATATACATGTACATTCTTATCAGTCAGTTGATGAAAGTCATTATAAATGCTTTATCTATTGCAAATAGGGCCACCTTACAACATTTACAATATCAAATGTAAACTGCAAATACATGTACATTTTTATCAGTCAGTTGAGGGAAGACATAATCAATGCTATATCTGTTGATAATAAGGCCACCTTACAACATTTCTTGACCAAATGTTTACTACAAATACATATAGATTTTTATAAGTTAGTTGACGAAAGTCATAATCAAGGGTATATTTCTTGCTAATATAGTCAGCTTACACCATTTACAAGATCAAATGTAAACTGCAAATACATAAACGGAAACAGCACAAACATTTACAGTTTTATTAGTTAGTTGAATCTGGTCAAGAAAAATTGACCTTTCTTGATAAAAAACTTAGCCTTTTACATTAACTTAACAATAAATCATAAAAGTAACAATCCCTTATATGGTGTGAGTATTTCTGTTAGAAACAAAGAAAACGTGACGAATCCATGCTTCATGGCGCAAAGCCAATGTTCAGTACACCTTTAACATTTGTTATGGTTCCACTTCTCTCCAAAATAAAACAATTTATAGTGTTACGGGTCTTTGGCAAGACAAAAATGATTTTAACACACAATCGTTCACACAGCAGGAAGATTCCATACCTGTGCGCTAGCACATGAGTACACCAACAAATGACTAAAATCAACTGAATCAAAATAATCAAGGGTTGAAAATCATCCTCATTAATTCATATCTTACATCATACAAAACAATGTTTAGAAAAATGATAGGACAAATCTATATCAAATGATGAAAGAGCAAAAAACACACAAAAGAAACAAACAAAAACAAGAACATGTGATTTGAAGTAGGTATTTAAACAACAGTAACCACGTCTTCATAAACTACATGTATAATAAAAACATGAGCAAAAATGAACAATGACACCAAAACATATCTTCATTATATATACCATTGCCAGTTGATTCTGGTCATTGTCAAGGTCATGTTCTTTGCTGATGGGGCCAGCTTATCCCTTTTCATTCGCCAAACATAAAAGTCACTATCTTTTGTACTGTGCCTAACGTCCGTTTAAATGATAGTTTAGTTATGTCGCAGATATTCATGTTTCTTTATTCCGAACTAGTGCTACCATTCTTAACCTTGAAATGGGCTAACCACCGTACTGATATCAAAGAAGGGAGATATTACTGTCATTGTATAAGGTACTTTGGTAAGACCCGACAGTTGTTTTGCCGACAACTTTCTAAACACAAGAGATGGAATCTCCACTCCATCATAGTTGTAATTCAACATATGACTAAAATCAACTGACTCAAAATACTTAATGTACAAACATCATTCATCAAAAAAGTTTTTCTATAAATTTATCATATAGTCTAAAAATGTGACTGAAAACGTTAAGGTCAAATCATCAATGTATTGGTTTTGGTATTTTGAAACATATCTAATGAAATGGCACTATGCGTTTAATATAAACAACGGCAAACCAGTAAACACAATCAATATCAATACCTTTATTCCTACGTTAAAACAATTTGCATCTATGTTTGCACTTCTTCAACAATAGAAGCTCTACATGTGTAAGTAAACTCTTAATTGAAATTCGTTTTTCTTAAAGTCTACTACAATCTCTGGGATACATGTATATTAATTTGCGAAGCGGCTCCGGCACCTAGTGTTTAGAATACATGAATTTTAATCACATGGCCCCTCTCCGTGTGGGTCAAAATCCCAACAAGGGATGTGGATTTTCATAAGAGATAGTCTCCCGACTGGCTTACGAAATTCCGGTGGTTCTACCCGGCTTGACAAGCCCTTGTGAGCAGCTGAGTATGGGGTCTTCGTCCATCATTAAAGGTCAGACATCGCAACATGAATAAAATGATGTAGAGGCGATGTAAAAAGTCCATATAAATAACTAACTTCATTGAACGACATAGTACAGCCTAGAGGTGTGGAAACCCTTCTTAAACTAAACAGATGTTTGCTAGCTGATGGATTGTCTACAAAGCCATTATAAACAATAAATCCAGGAAGTGTTGTTGTTTTATACTTGAATTTAATATATCCGCGCTTCAACAAGCAAACACAACCATACAAATTCAAACCCACTACGTTAGCAAATGATAGCGATAAAACAAAGGTAGGAAAATAGAAATATAATAATTTACCAAGAACTTTAGACTGGATACCTCATGACGACGAGGAAGTGGACAAGGAATGTTTCCTGCATTTACTCGTTTAAGTCAATATACAGGCATGCTGATATATGACTTGGTCATTAGACCAACATTTTTTTAAAAAGAATTGCACTTTTGATAAAAAAAGAAAACACATTGAGTTACAACGAGAGAGTGAACAACGAAAAATACATATTAGTTTTGATATTAAATTCTACTTATAAACATATTGATTAAATGATTTCTATCTTTTGTCAGTCGATTGATATATCTCTGGTGTATCGAATGGACTATCTCATAAATTGGGTTGCTTATCTTTTCAGATTAAAACGTCTTTCACGGAAATGATTTCAGCTAAGAAGTGTTTAACTATCTTTTATTTCCGTCCTGCGCAATGATTGAAATGGATATGTGTGTCTTGGACACATTATGAAATGGGTCGGCACTCCTTTTTCGTGATGCGAGCAATGAGGTCTGAGAGCGACCGATTACTATTTACCAGCCAAGTTTTTAATTAAAGCACGGGGGGCCCTAATAGTCGTTTTATAATTATTCAAAGAAAAACACAGGATTCATCATCTTTCAAACGTTTTCTCCCTACACAACTCTGGTTTAAAACACTTTCACCAAATATTTATTTTTGATTACTTTATGAGTATTGTATCCCAACATCTTTAGATTTGACCACTTAACCTATTGCAATTTATCAATTTTTATGATGAAAAGGAAATTAGAAATGTTTCTATTTTCGAATGTAAAGAAAGGTATTGTTAAATGTACATGTTTGCCCTGTTAAACGATTTATTGACTTGCAATCAAAATCTAATATCCTATAATTGATTATATATTTTTTATATAAAAGTATTGTACTTCATTCACCTATTTGTTCCTATTTTAATGTATGTTAAATGTACATGTTTGCCCTGTTAAGCGATTTATTGACTTGCATTCAAAATCTAATATCCCATAATTGAATATATTTTATATTTTCTTTTATAAAAATATGGTACTTTTATCGCGCACTTCTCTGAGAGTTGAGTAAAGTCATTTTTATCAAAATTAAGAGCTCATATTTATCTTATTTAACTTAACATCATGTGAAACATGCTAAACTGTCTTTTGGAAAAAAACCGCTTAAAATTGTCTGAGTACCCGTTACATAGGTGATGACAATAAACTAGTAAACAACGGATAGTTTCTGCATATGGTCATTGCTATCATTCGTAACCAACAAACTGTTTGTGCATGTATCAAATAATACTGAATATGGTTTATTAACTTTGGTTTGCATGGTTGTAACGGACTTGTCGACACCGAGGACTACGATATCTCTAGAATGATAGTCTGCTATGTACATGGTCCCGCGTTCATCAACACAGACACCCCATGTGCATTTCATGTTTAGATACGTGTACCGAGTAACGAGATTACCGGACATATCTATCACAACAAGACCATTGTAACCATCAGCCACGGCGATATGCCCGTGTTTAGGTAATACACAAAGGTGTCGAGGTTCTCCGAATAATGAGGCCCCGGTGTGGTCCGTAGAAATGGTTTGTAGACAATTACCTTGTAGGTCGTAC